>JAAXYW010003440.1:0-11656 GCA_036851895.1 Orthonychiurus folsomi | reverse complement strand
CAAAACTACAATAACTGGAAATCCCCGCAAAGCATAAAGTAAGGCTCCAGAAAATGGAACGGACATAAAGGGAAGGGAGGCGGGAGGCGTCATAAAATTAGTGATTTATTCCCAGTGTAATTTGGATAATTAATGCACACAGAGTAAGGACGGAGAAAGAGGAACGGAGAAAACACCCGGGGATGACAAAATGGGATTTACAACCCGAACACGACATCCACTTGTATGGATGTGTGCAAGACTCATTACAAGTCGGGGGAGAGCCCCCCGTGTCAGAGAGTGGCGGGAGAGTTCGGGGAGTTGAGTTCACCACGGAAAACACCGCCTGAAGAACAAACGTCCGTCTCCCATAATATATGTTTCCCTCCAGTCCCTCCTAATATTTCTCACTAAACTCTCTTCCCCGCTTTCCCTTCCACTAATTACTCATGTTTCCCGACTCAATCTCCTAATTTGGGTCACAGACTAACGACCTGCCTGGGCTACACGTACGTACGTACGTACACGTTCAAAACCTCCTCAACTGGAAGAACAAAGTGAAGAAGTCCCCGTCCGTCGCTTCTCCGTCGTCAAACTTGGGGTCGTGTCATTAAACACTTTTAATTTGATCAGAATAATTAACATCAGGGTCACAACAAAATGGGGGAGTACTTTCCTCTTTCACCTTTCCCGCCTTGGGATTTCCACGGCGCGGCGCGGATTTTAGGGAAGGAAAAATAATTAAAAAGTCAGTAATTACTAATTACATGTTTGATTGGCTATGAAATGAAGAGGGTCATAGGCAGACGAGTACGAGATGGAAAAGTATATACATAGGAAGTAATACTAACAGTGAAGGAGAGGAGCAACAACGACGTCTGGCTTAAACTACTATTTAATAATGACTGATACATCCCTGGCAGTAGTGGATAATGTGTAAAAGCAAAACAAACACAATGGAAAAGGAAGTGGAGCCCGTCCGTCGTTCGACGCGACGATGAATCACCTCCCCAACTAATTAGCGTCACGGCAGTTGGGAACGACAATCGCTCAAGATCACGCATATTTGTGAACCTAATGCCAACATCCCATTTGTCATTTCTCCATGGGGTTTTTTGGATTTTAGACAATTTATGAGCAAATCCCATATTTCTGCGGATGCGGAAGCCACGTACAATCTACATGCAAGGATTTGCCACAGGGTGCTGTACAATTGTATGTTAGGTAAAATCATGAAAATTTATTTTTAAAAATGCTAAATTTTGTAATTTGTCGTCATCTGAACTAACGCACAACAGCAGGGGTGAAGTTAATTCCATGAAAATTAGACATAATAGAATATAAATCAGTGTCAGAGCAACATGAGACCCCTCCAACTCCCCACGGAAATGCCACATTTTCTCAAAATAGCATCATGGCTTACGGTACGGTATGGCTTTTGGATTAGGATAGGAAGGGTGAGGCGGGGGTTTGAAATAATAGAAACAGAGACGAAGGAGCGCAGCGCAAGGAGCTTGGAAAAGATGAAGAGGGCAGGTTAAGTTAAGTGAGAAGAATCAGAGGGATCCCCCAGGGTATAAAAGTGTGGCTGGATTGTAAGAATATGTTTGAAACTCTCAGTTGTAGTGGTGGTAGTGGCATGGTGGAGGGGTTGATTCTGAGTGACGGGGAACGTAATTTCACACCTTGTCACACACTAACAAATACACGACGGAGATCTGCTAAATCCGCTTCCTGTAATGTTAGTATCTCTGTATCGTAATGTACGTGCGTGCGTTCGTCTAATCCAACGCTTTCTTTCCGTAAAGGTGCGTAGCTTGGGGAGAGGAGGGCAATTGGAGTAATACATATGTTGTGTGTGATGTGCATGGGGAAAGGGACTTTCATTCATTTCAGTTCAGGGGAAATTCTTGTCTTTTCACCACTGAGAGTTGGCCTTTGATTCTATTTAATGCCCCTTAGNTTCATTTCAGTTCAGGGGAAATTCTTGTCTTTTCACCACTGAGAGTTGGCCTTTGATTCTATTTAATGCCCCTTAGGATCTAGAATCATTCCTGCTTTTTATTCGAGTAAAATATCTGAATGTCCATGCAGCATACAACACTAAAACATGAATCTTTGACATTTTCATCACTTGTTGAGATTTTAAGGATGGTTTAAAATTCAATGATTTCAGAATTCAAAGATCTCGATTGATTTTTATTATTTACATGCTAATAAACTTTTCCATAAACAAGTTTGGACGTGCACTGGACAAAAATAGTTCTGACCAGGTAATTGGGAAATGAGTGATAATTCTAATTCTACCTTTGTCTGTCTGATCCGCTTTAATTCCTTTGCGCTAACTGTTAATAGGTAAGAGTGTTGCATTTCTCAGATTCCTTCAACTAAAATCTGTTTACTTAATTGTAGCATACAGCAAACCTTATACTATAATTCTTTTCCTAAGCCCTACAGCTAAGCTACATTGAATTACTTTCTAAATTTCCAAAAAAATTACTAAAACGATACATGCCATGCTTGCTTGCTTTTGCCGCCCTCAAAACGACCCAATCCCTCACTCACAAATTATCCAAGAAGCAACAAACCCATGTGGAGGAAGAGACTTACCGGTAAGACGGAGAATTTGCCGCTGCTCGGATTCCTCTCAGCTGGATGTAGGATTTGCATGTGATGCCCGTTTACAGGGAACCGGGTAACCGTCAGACTCCCTGTATTGTACGCCGTCAAATCCTGATGCATTTGTAGTTTCTTCTGTTGATATTTGAGCAACTGTTGCTCCCGGAAATCAAAGCGACTCTTCATTTCATCTTCATCCATCATTTGTTCCTCATCTGACCCACCCTCAGGATTAGAATTTGACCCCAAGACAATTCTTAGCGGTGGTGGTTCCCCATCTTCGTCATCGTCATCTTCCCCATCACTGGGTGCATGGGAATGGGACGGATGTCCATCTCGGTCATCCCTGGGGCCGTGGTCATTGTCATCTTCCATCTCTGACCTTCGACCCTGACCACCGCCTTCATCTTCATCTTCGCCATCGCTCCCCCTACTCTGACCTTTTCCTCCACTCCCACTACCCTCCGTGTCCATTTTCATATCAATTGTCATTCTGAGTCCAGGACTCGTCACCGTCGGATTCTTGTCATGTTCACTATTGTACTGGGCCTGTTGCTCCCGGAGAAGGAGTAAATTGGAAACGGACATCATTCTTTTGCTAGAATCCGTTGTAGACAAACCCCCGGTTATTGACAAGAGCGGTTCGGCCATTTCATCATGGTTACTTTTAAAAAATGTAATCCGTATCCGTCACTCTTATGTAATCTATAGTTCACTTTAATTAAAATTAAACTGTATTTAAAATAAAATGCACGGATTCAAACTCCGTCAGTTACTATTGTGTAGTGTAATGCGTGGTTTTACTATTCCTTTGTGTTTGTGCGTGTAATTTGTAGTGTTGAAGGGAGGACTTGTCTGATGGGCGTCTGACTGTGGACTGAACAAGTGGAGTGACCAGGCAGCTGAGTTTCTCACTTCGTTTTGCATGGATTTTCCCTGGGCCGGGGATGAGTGGAGGAGCAACTTTATTTCACCGCACACCACCACCACCACTCCCGCCGCCGTGCCGTGCCGTCCTGTGTGTGTGTTGTTTTTACCATCGGATCGGACGCCCCGATTCTTCCCTCTATTTCTTTTACGATCCCAATTTGAGTACTTAACTGCCCGGTTAATTACCATCCACAACAATAGACTATAATAGTCGATTATGGGGTTTGTATTCTTGAAGGTGTGGTGTGTGTATTGTATGAACGGAATTGTGATTTGATCCTCATTCATGGTTGTTGCAAAGTGGAACATTTTGATGAGTCAGCATTAAATGAGAATACAAAGTGAGTCATACTAATTATATATCCAATACTTACTTTTTAACGTGGGTAAGGTGGGTGGGATTGGTATGATAAGTTGTACAGGTACAGGGGATTTTAATGTGGGATTTCTTATGGAGAAGGTAGAGTTTTCTTATTGGTGCGGTGTGAACGGCGTCTTTGAAGAAAAGCTGTTACTTTTGGATTTTAATTGGAAATAGGTAGAGGGGCAGTTAAATGAATCGAATTTGACTTTCTAGAAACAATTAGGTGGTCCCGGATAGGAGTTGTGTAATTCAAACGAAGGGTAGTGAAATGTCTTCATTTTCTTTATCTTTAATGTTGGAATTTGGATAATTGCCAAATTGATCGGGATTTAAATTTGTCGGTCCACTACATCATTCCTAGGAATTAACGTATTATTAAGTTATTATTGGAATCCAAGGAACACAGGCTGTCTTCAAATTTACCTTTGAAATATTTACATGAGGTAAACTTGTTAATGTTGTGGAAAATGGACAATGTTGGACATGATTTATGAATATCCACCATAGCATCATACCCTTAAACCAATCATTCACTAATAGCTCTATTATTGTAATTAAAAAATCAATGGTGTTTCTAGTCCTTCCTTGTCATTTTGGAATCAATGATGAATTCAGGCCTTTGAGGCTACGGCGCAGTATTTTAAGTAGGGCTGCTGGCATATTCATATGGGCAAAAACATAATGTGCATTATACATAACAACAAATAATGTATTATTATTCACTCATCAGGGCTTCTTTGTCGTGTGTGCCAAATGTAGATTCCAGTGATTGTTATAATATTAATTATGTCCACGTGCATGTTGAGTACGCATTAGCTTTACGACCTTGTAACTGTGCCAGTATTATTGTACCAAATGAGTAAACCTTTTAATGTTAGTAGTATTATTTCCATGTACATATTTAATGCGTGACAATTTGGTAAGCATTTTCAGCTGCAATTTAATACAGTTTTGCATTTTACTGCACATGTAACCTCCTTGACGCTCATATTCACCGCGTGTTTAATATAAATATTTCTTTTAAATGTTAACATTTTAATTACAGTTGTCTGGGTAGGGTTTTTTTTGTAATTGGTACATATTAAATACAAAGAAAGGATCCACAAATAGTCATAGCACAAAGCTTTTTATGCCGTAAAAGCTCATCCAAAAAGAACTACATAAAAGAAAAACGCCGAATAATGCGTTTATTTATTGCAGCCAACGGTTTATGCCTAGTCTTTCTTTGGCAGTGAAGAACAGAGGAGCCGAAATGAGAATTATATTATCATAATTAGAGATAAGACGGCGGGAGTAGGGCGGCGGGTTGTAATTAGCATAAATGAATATTCCAAGGCGGTTGGACAACACGGCTGTTCCTTCATCTCATCTCATCCCTGCCTGGGTTGATTTGGAGTCGAGCCGAGAAAGGGAAGCGCGAAAAAAACAGCCTCATGAAGGAGAAAAATTGTTGCATCGTCATATCATTATTTTCTTTCCCATTTTACCAGCAGTCAGTCTAATGCATTCATACCCCCGACCCGACTCCTTTGAGGTGAGAGAGACGTAAATCTGGTAGCATTATCAAACCTATCTCATCTGGCATCTGTTTTTAAGCTTTGAGAGCATGGAAGATTAAAAAAAACTTCAACCCTCCCCCGATTCATAACATACATGCATAACTTATGCAAGGAATCAAGGATTACTTGAGTGGACCCCGGATAATTATGCATGGAGAAACATCATGCATATTAATAATACTGATGTGGGACAAAAAAAAGACTCAACCCTCCTTAATTATAAGCAAGTGCAGTGTTGGGGCTGGGCTGGCTGCCGCGTAGCCTGGCACTGAACTGTAATGAGTAATAAAAAGTCCCGATTTTTATTACTCCGGCTTAAAAAAAACGTCCTCTTGTTGAGTTGAGCTAAATTCATAAAATAAATATTAAGAAAAGGAACATAAAATGACTTATTATATTAAGAAGGAACACTTCATTTATAATCAGGCTACAATTTTTAATTAAAAATTTCAATTGCACAATAGCATGTGTCCAGTCCAGTTGTGTGGCCCAACGGAATTTACTGGGGATGATGCCATACCGTGTTTTAAATGAAAACAGTTTCAGTTGAATTATGTAAATGTGATTGCTCTTTCGACTCCCTGGATATGCAAAGGGGGAATCATTAATATTCGAATCATAAAATCAAACCTTAATGAGAAGAAATGTCCATAAGAAACGTTACTTGAGACGCATTAGGGGGGAATGAAGAGGGAACATTTTATTATTCTAATAAAGCCCAACCTATATTCGCACGCGGGGGCTTCCATTCGATTCCAGATATGAAGGGAACTCTGTTTTAATAATAATAGTAATTACGATGGAAAGAATTTGAAAGCAAAAACAGGGGGGAATCCTTCCTTCCGTCTTTATTACAGGTCTTAATGATATAAAATGCTAATTAAGACTAAGACGGCCGAAAAATTATAACAGCCAAGGAAGAAGCCGTCCGGATCTCAGTTTTCTTCATCTTCATCTTGTTGCCTATGTGTGTATGTTGTATGTATGCTGCAGGCATAACTTCAAAATTATTACTTGCCACTTTGAAGAATTTAGAAGGAATTACTAACTTAATTAATACTTTGACGAAAAATAACAGTCATGTCTGTCTGTCTCCACTATTCCATTTTCCCTTCTTAGAAAATGTGGACAGCATGAGTCAGGCGTGAGGACAAAGTTCGAAACAAATTAACCATTGTGTGAATTGCTGGGAATGGAAATCAATTTGAGATGTCGACGGCAACTCCCTGGCCTGGCCGCGGCGGCGGCGGCGGCAGCGGGCTGGGTTGAAGGAAAGACGGTCGGTCGTCGTGGCCGTGGCATGGCAGAGGAAGAGAAAAGCTCACAGAGAAAATGAAAACTCATTATGCAAATGGAGTTCTTTTGAATAATTCCAGGACGTAATTAAGCAGTAATTTTCAGCCACTTTGATGCAAAACTCCTCTCTCTCGACTCTCTGGGAGTTTTTCCGTAAGCGGCAATGTATAAGAGCTGGAAAAGCCTGGCCCAATGTAAAGTAAACCGTGAATATGTGGAGAAAACCCCCTCCTTCTCTCTCTCACAAAACTCCATTTGATTGGACACTCAAACTTACTTCTACATTAAATATATTAACGTTTTACACATTGGAGATGGGGGAGTTCCCCTTTATACCCGCCTAATTCCTCCAGAAAGAAGAAGGGCCAACCAGCCCATGAATATTTAGATGAGAAAACGCTCTTAATTGCAGATTCTCTTCATTTATATTGCCTATCATCAGTTGAGTCCTTCATTCCGGCGTGCCCGACTCGTGGAAGCGGCACATGTTATTAAGCTCCCCTCCTCTGAAGACCCGTGCCATTTTTATGCTTTAAATTAAGGGAAATGATCTCATTTCAGATTTTTGTCGTCAAGCTTAGTTAATGAAAAGAGTCGTCTACTTATGTTTCAAGTTGTATGTGGTAAAGGAAATGTTTGTTAAATTTGCATGAGGTTGGATGGAGGAGATGTGTCCCCGGAATTGTTTCTCTTAGAAATCGGTAACATTTGTACTTCTCGATCTCTTTCTGTGGAAAATTTCTTTGGACGTATTGTTTAAAATATAAATGGCAAAATCTACAAAGTAGTAACAAGTTCCATTTTCACGGAGTAGCATGGTCGCATTTTTTGTTGATTACTATTTTAATACACCACATAGATTCAGATTTTAATGCTCCAATTCCTATTGATAAGGGTTCCATAAAAGTGGAATGTGGCGATGATAAGTGATGATTCTGCGTCATTCAAATTTATTTAATTGTTTTATAATATGAATTGTACCACACTAGTTTTCTGTCTCCTCCATTGAAAATTGATCACCTGCATAATTCAAGTTTCAGAAACATAATGTGGAACTAACTAATGCACTCATTAAACACATAATTACAATTTAATTAGCTCTATTCATGTGGACATTGTTGAATTGAGTGAAAGGGACGTTCAAAGGTAAAGCAAACATGTCGATGTCACTCATTCATATTATTATGTTTGATGTTACGTCACATTGCGGACCCCCAATTTCCCTGATTTTAATTAGACACTACTTTACAATTCCAAACATTTTATGCAAGAAATATCAAAGATCTGTGATGAGAAGCTTAACCTGTGATTTTGCCATCGAGTCCATTGTCACATCCATTTATAGTCCATTTCCGAGTCGGCTCCCTCCCACCGCTTTGAACTGACCACAACAAAGGAAAGTGGTTCCCTAATTGGCCTCGTACAAATTGTAGTTGTAAATTTACAAAAGCGACTCCCAAAATACTCCGCACCCGTAATAATATGAAATTTTACACAAAAATTGTTCTAATTGTGACATCCAACCATGTAAAAGTAGGCGACGACGAGGCTCAAATTACGACATGAAATGAATATGAATTTTGATTTAATCAAAAATCTATCTACAGCATAGCATGAAATTGCAATGCAATGGCGTGTTGGAACTTAACGCGATAGCGATTCCCATTCCTAAAAATATTTTTATTAACACATTGAAATTTGACAGATATGAATCGTGAATTCATTCCCACCCGCAAATCCCCCCATCAACATTTTAAAGGCTCGTATGGAAATTAAGCAATTTGATCCCAAAGGCTGATCTGATGAGAGACGAAGTTCTGCATCGGATAACAAATGAGTTTGGGAGAGGAATGACGTGCGTCCGCCTTTTATTTCAAATAAATATTTAAGTCATTCGAATTGATATTACAGCCACGACCATGCCACGTCTCCGTCGATTGGATGTACATGTGAAGTCAAATTCTTGAGAAATTTGCGGTTCTCCTTGATGACTAAGAAATAAATAATACGCGGCGCGTCTGGGGCAGAGAATTGAAATGAGTTGGCTCGTATGGAAATTAAGCAATTTGATCCCAAAGGCTGATCTGATGAGAGACGAAGTTCTGCATCGGATAACAAATGAGTTTGGGAGAGGAATGACGTGCGTCCGCTTTTTATTTCAAATAAATATTTAAGTCATTCGAATTGATATTACAGCCACGACCATGTCACGTCTCCGTCGATTGGATGTACATGTGAAGTCAAATTCTTGAGAAATTTGCGGTTCTCCTTGATGACTAAGAAATAAATAATACGCGGCGCGTCTGGGGCAGAGAATTGAAATGAGTTTTCGTGGGGTCGCGTCCGCCGCCCGTCGCCCGCCACTCCACCTCATTCTGTTTTCTTCCCACAACCACATGCTTCCACTTCACCACTTTTACACGCGGAGAGTTGATCTGTGAGTTAAAATCCAACATTATTCAATCCATCCATGTAATTTCCATCTTGTAGTGATTAATCTTATGTAAATATCACACTTTCATGTCAAAGAGTTAAAATTGGCGGTTGCTGCAATAAATAGTTCCAATCTGCATTGAAGCGCATTGCATTACAGAACGTTTTACCAACCGAGTTAATACTAATACTTTACAATGTATACATTATTGTTGATAAATTAGTATATACTTTGGTCTTAGGTAGATAATTTCTGTTACATTAGTATTAAGTGTAGTAACATAATAGAAAGCTACAAGGTGGTTGAAGATTGTAGTGCAGCTGGGCTTGTCTTGTCAACGCCAAAGCCAGAAACCAGAAAACACAGCAGTTTGAGTTCCCAGTAAGGGATAGAGAGGAAGTCGGATTCTGCTAGAGCGAACGACATAGAATTTGGTTCAATCGTAATTGAAATGCGAACCTAAATAAAGAATACCACAAGCCCCACTGGGTTGACTCATATATAAGTTTTGTTTTACATTACAATCTCATCAACTATTAAATTAAATTCATCGGTCAACACAGCACAGTGAATGAATGTCATCAAGACTGGAATTGATGACTGACCGCTCGCGCGTGGGTTTAATTAAATACTTTGTATTTCCATTGCAATGCAATCGTACCAGCAATTCTGTCGAATTACCTCTAATTATCTCGAATTATCTCGAATCATCTCGAAGTATCTAAGTTTCCATCTGAATATTATGCGTTACATATAAATCTGAATGCTAAATTAGCATGTTAAAAAGCCTAAAATTATCGGCATTCGGTCAGAATTGGTTACGTTTAACAAATGTGATAATCCGCTCAGTCTTTTGTAGTTTTATAGAAATATGGTTATACAATTTAGAAGTTAAATGGGCGATGCTGTCAGTTTTAAGTTTACACAAAAGATTTGGAAATAGCAATAGTTAAGATCATCCTACTTGTTTTTTTTTACAAATAACAGCAATGAACTATTAGCTAACTTTTAAAATAGCATCGCAGTAGTAGTTGAATACATCTACAATCTGTTAGGGCAAGGAATACTCCCATCTCATTGTATCCGAATAATCACTTATTCGTTCCATTAAAGCATTGCGGTCAAAAGCGCTGTGCTATGCTGTGCTCTGAGCAGCAGTAACTACAAAAGCAGAAAATGAAGTCAAGTACATATCTCGACCATACAATTGGTAAGATCAGTAAATATAATTAATGTATCTCTTTTACAAACAAACTTCTCCACCAACTCCGCCTGCCTAAACAAGCATTTCAAGTATGCACTGGATTTTGGTCAGCCCAGCCGCGCGCAGCCCAACGCAGACGAAAGCACATCCTTAATGTGTTTAATTCAATCAAGAATTAAATCTAAATGGACAGAAGGAGTAATCTCATTGAGCCAATATCATAAATCGTTAATAATGCTTTAAGCTAATATTCCCTTTATTCATCTAAGCTTCGTGACTGCCCTCCACCGCACCGCACCGTAGTGCTTAGCTCCATTTAGAGTATTTATAAACAAATTCTTGGCAATTGCTTCTGTACAGTAATTGACGGAGGAAGGACGACTAATAAGATTAATTCCACTTCGTCAGAGAGCATAATGAAAGAATTTAAAATCCAATCCAAGATTATACATACACATACAGTTCTTAACTGTGTTGGAGTGGAGCTGTTGGACAAAATAATTCTATTGAAGCAAGTGACTTGGGTGTTTGACGTTCGCTCGTCTACAATTCAAAACTCAAGGTTCCTTGTCTCGTGCACTGGGCAGTACAACATTAATTTACGCAGTAAAAACGCTAAACACCAAATGCTTTTGGATCAACTTATCTTGGGGAATTAAAATAATTTAAATATTCTGCGCACTACGGAGCCGTTTTATTTTTATTTTTATTGTATTTTAGGTGAAACAAAAAAACTGCAGGTGAATCGATGTGAATGTTTAGCTCATTCCCCGCCGGCGGGCATCAATAAAATATAAAGAAATCATCGTAAAAGTATTTGCATGGAAATACATTCATGAATATAAATGCTGTCACTGTGTGTGTGTCCCTGTCCAGCCTTGACACCGGACCGGCCGCCTCCGGGATAAGTTTAGTTGAATTTGAAGGAGGTGCGGAGAAGAAGCTAGGATTTCAATTTAATGTTTGGACTCTGAGGACATGGAACTGGGAAACTCTTTACCATATCATTTGATTTGAATTTGAGTTGATTTCGTGTGTCCCTCCTCATCCCCATCCCACTCAACCATTTATTTTCAATCTGAGAATATCAAATCCGTCGGAGGTGGTAGAGCGAGAGGAGGAAGCCTTTTCCTTTCCCCGTCCAGTCCAACTCCAGCATCCCATTTTCCACACATTTATCCCAGTACAAAAGCCTGAAGGTATGGACGGCTTTCCTGGACCAAATCCACTTCGGATGACCTCATGGCATGGCTACATCCTGGAAAATACTT
>JAAXYW010003439.1:0-11660 GCA_036851895.1 Orthonychiurus folsomi | reverse complement strand
AGCTCTTAGAGTACTCCGAATAGATGATGTGATTTTTGAAATAAGTATGGTTCCTTTTGAAACTGGACTCGGAAACCTGAAGCTACAAGAATTATACATCAAGCCTAGGCTTCTTCAAGGTCCGCTAGAAGTACTGTCTCCAAATCTACGCACATTTGCATACCCACTTCCAAAAAATTCCAACCCCCTCATCACTTCTTCATGCCCTGTCCTCACCACATTGAGCATTTATTTACCAAGGCACGGGAAATGTCCAGCATTTACCACACAAGGAAGTCCAATACCGATGAGTTTAAGTCCAATCCTCCTTCCAGCATTGAAAAGTGTTGTAATTCCAATCGGGCTATACTGGAATTCGCCTGAGGACATGCCTGTCTTCGGATCAGTAGTGGATCTCACTTTGCAAGCACATGGCTGGAAATCGCATACTGCTGGATACCAGTACATCTCTGCTGCAGAAATACAGAATTGTTTGGCCAATGCGTTCCGAGCATTTCCAAACACGGTTCAACTAATAGTGCGGGACTGGAACTCTGGGCAACCAACCGGCAAGTTAGCATTCGGAAAGTTAATTTTTGGACTGATGATGTACCCCAATGAGGGAAGCATCCGTGAGTTAACTGTGCGGGACTACAGCGAGGATTACATAGGGAAAAATTTTCTACAGCTGAACAATTCTCCAGCTATTAGCATTGCACTGCACAAGGCGAGCATCCCTGCGAATAGTCCATCCAATTTGGTCAAAGCCATCTCCGAGTTTTTCGACACACTTGGCTGTATTAATTTCCAAATCACAGAAGACTCAAAGACCCTTAGGATGGATGCAGCACATCAGCCATTGTTGCTGAACTTTATCAGAAGTTTGTGAACTACATTGAATGTTTTTTAACTAACTTTTGAGTCTAGTTCAGTCAGTTTAAATGTTTTTAGATATTTCCAAGCTCACATTACTTCTGCCGCTAAAAGATTCGAATAAATTAAAAAAACTCGACTTTCAGGCGTATCAGGTTGCTTTCAAGGATGAGCAACCGAAGCTATTGGAAAACACACCTACTCCAGTATGTTAAATTCTTGTTATGCAGCTATATCTTTGGTTTCGCACATAAATTGAAGTGTATATTGTATTGTTTTTAGCGGAGGATACTTTATTTGGATCACATTTCAAGATGCTTCCCTAACCTTCGTGTTTTGGAAATGTCAACTGGGATTCTAAGCGCAACCTACTTGACCGCGTGGAAATTGGCTCGGGAAATTGAATCAGTGTATCCTACATTGACGGCTAATTTAACGCAAATTACACCGCGGGCAGATGAATAAATTAAAATCAATACATAATATTTTGAAATTACGTTGCCCGGCTGTAGGTAGCACGACGCCACAATGGAAGACATTTTAATAAACTCTGCAAAGCAGAGGTCCCAGAGCGGCGGTTACTAGCCTTAACTAGTGACGTACACACAAAATATAATTATTGCATGGTTAAGTTAAAACTTGGTGCTTCGTGGGCCATTAGTCCGAAGGAGTTTATGAGAAAGAATAAATTGAAATCAAAATTCCAACTAACGTACACACACAATTTTTATAAAACATTGTAATCTCACACGACAGCCTTACACAACAATATAATCTCAAATGTGCACAGCACTGTACCACTTTATTAGCACGTTAATCTCAAATTGCACACAAATTCCTAACTGTTGATGCTAGTTTGACAAGAAAATAAGTCAAAACCAAAGCACGCGCGGCGCAGGCTAAATTTACGAATGGAGACGACACAACATAAATTCTAAATTGATCTAGCCTCACGCGGCAACTTTTCAAACAAATTCATTTACTCAAGTATCACACAATACATTCAACGCACTCACTGAGTTGAATATATTCGGAAGCTACCTACACAACTCCATGATGATGTCATACGGATTCCAATGTTACAAACAACTTGACCTTGTGCAATTCTGCCAATATACCTTCCACGCTGAAATACATTGCACTAAAATGTATTTCAATGTACTTTTAATTTCTCGACATGTTTCAAGTAATAATTAAAGCATACTCGCTTAGAGTAATTTGACTTCATTTCTAACAATTGGTAATGCCTGAAACTGGTCGTTGGATTTCATTTCAAAATTACATGCCTCACACATCTAAATCCTCATATAGATTTTCATCTGAATCAATGTCAAATTTAAGCACTGCATGCACTCTACTGCTTGTGCGGCTTAGCCTATAGTATCTGCATGCCATTATACCTTCCTGACTGCTTGGCGCCGGACAGTACGATGTCCAGCCCGTCCGTGTGTTTTACTGCAGAAGGCGGCCACCAATCTATTCATAGGCACCAAGCAAGTGCACTTAAAGAAGTGAAAGGGTTGCTGAGTCGGGAAATGGAATGGACTCAAACTACATTTGGTTATAGTCATATTAGTATTAGAAAGGCAGGCAGCCCATTTACCCCGTGTGAAGCTAAAACACGGCACAGCATTTTAAATTCCCATCAATAATAAGCAAAATGGCGAATCCTGCTCCATTATTTCCAAACGAGGTAACTAATTGAGTAGTAAATCTGAATATAATATGCATACACATTCGTATTATACAATAGGTGGTGGATATCATCCTTGGTCACCTCCAGAATAGACAGTTGCTGGAATGCAGATTGGTTTCAAAATCATGGAATGAGCTCAGTCTGAAGCACCTGAAGAGAGTGGAACACATTCAAGAGCTCAAGATCGAAAAGGTGAAAGCTTTTATGAATTTCTTGAAAGAATTCGGATCCGTTCCCCGGTTCCCACTAAAAATACGATTCGGCATTGGTCCCACTTTGACACCTGAGTTGCTCGCCGATGTGGATTCCCTCATTACTTGGGCTGGGCGGAACTCCATTGCCGAGTTGGATTGGAGATGGACACTTATTGATCATTCAACATTGCCATCAATATGTTCCCTCCTGGAAAGAATATCTTGCGAACTGTTGACCTTCACAAAACCGAACAATCTTACAAGCCAACTAATCCAAGATTTTGTTGCAAGGATCCAAAGTCTGACATTCCCAAAATTGAAGGAACTACGCTTGACTTCAGACCTAGGCGTGGGCACAGAATATGTGTTTTCAATCCTGATCCAAAAGTGCCCAAACATTAAAGTATTGTGTATGGAAGGTTTAACTTCAACTGCTGAATTGAGGCTGGTTCCCTTTGAAATTGGATTGGAAACCCTCAAGCTACTGATGTTCAGCACGTCAAATATACAACATGTCCAATATTTACAGGCATTGGCAAATCAAATTGAACTCAAATCCTTCACTTGTGACTTCTTTTTAATACCTACTTGGGAACCGCCTGAGAACAATACAATGAATCAATTAATGGAATTATTGTCACCAAAACTACGCTCATTTTCTTACTCAATTACGAATGGATATCATCATCTAATCACGTCGCCATTTCCTGTACTCAACAGACTGAAGATTTTTTTAGCAAAGTTCAGGCTTTCCCCAAAGTTTACTGAGTCAGGAAGTCCAATACCAAGGAGTTTAACTCCAATCCTCCTCCCAGCATTGAAAAGTGTTGCAGTTCCAATCGGGATATATTGGAATTCGCCTGAGGACTTACCTGTCATCGGATCAGTTGTGGATCTCACTTTGCAAGCACATATCTGGCAAACGTCATCTGGGGGATTACGGTACATCTCTGCTTTAGAACTACAGAATTGCCTGGCAAATGTATTCAGAGTATTTCCAAATACGATTCGTCTAACTTTGAGAAGATGGAACTGTTGGGGATACTCTACCAATTTACCATTAGATTTCAGAAGGTTAATCCTTGGAGTGATGGTATATCCTAATGAAGGACGTATTCGTGAATTAACAGTGGAAGACTACAGTGAGGATTACCTAGGGAAAAATTTCTTTCACCTGAAGAATTCTCCAGCTATTAGCAATGCGCTGGACAAGGCGAGTTTTCCAGGGCATTATGCAAGCGGAACTTATGTGGCCGGAATCAGCTCCGAATGTCTTGAGAGTTTATTTGACAGTATTGATTTCCAAATTGGGGATGACTCAAAGACCCTCAGAATGGATACAAGTGGTGCAATACAAGAGTCTTTGAAGATTATATTTTTGAAAAGTCTGTGAAGTTCTGAACTTTTTTTAAATGCTGATTTTTGAGCTCAATTTAATATTTTATATATTTTTAGACATTTCCAAATTTACAATACTTTTGCCGCTGGAAGATTTGAATAAATTAGTAGAGCACGGCTTTCAGGTGGATTTCAAGGATGACCAATCGCAGCTATTGGAAAACACACCTTGGGCCCCAGTAAGTTAAATTGTTATGCTATTAATTTAATAGTATTAATTAGCTCCACATATAAATTGAAGTGTAAATATTACGTTGTCTTTAGCGGAGGATCCTCTACTTGGATCACATTTCAAAATGCTTTCCTAGCCTTCGTGTTTTGGAAATGTCAACTCAGATTCTGAGTTCCAACTATTTGACAGCGTGGAAATTGGCTCGGGAAATTGAATCTGTGTACCCTACGTGGGCGGTTAATTTAACACATACTCCGCCGGAGGCAGACGATTGAATTTGATTTCAAAACATGACTATATCACACTATTGTACCAAAATTGATATTTGTATATTTACATACGCGTGGAGATTGATCGTTCTGGTCAAGTGAACTTCTGCATAAAAAATTATAGAACATTATGGTTATGAGCAAGTTGCCCAATAATATTGAGAAACACAATCATAAATTAAACAACCTTTCAAGCTGGGGGGATAGAGTTATATCCATACAACTAGTTGCCGCTCATTGTTAAGTTTCGGTACAATATCAAAATATTTTTACACTCCTCGTCCGCTTCACATCTTTTTCTGAGGTCGGGGTCTTCCTGGATAGCTTTGACAATGACGAATGCATATGAATCCTCATAATCAGTGTTAAATTCGGATTCATAGTAATGACTGGGCCAAGCAGCATTGATAATCACAACAACCCCAAATATGAAAATTAGAAGAATCTTGCAGATTTTTTGAGCTCGAAGCTCCCATGGGTGCTTCTCAAAGTTTCTCAGTACCAGAATGGACACTAAGAATCCGGTCAAAGCACCCCCAAAATGCCCAGCATGGCTGACCTACAATTTTAAATATCGCGGATTATAATTTAATTAAAAATTCAATTTTGATACTACTTTTTTTTTGTACATTGGATTTCCTTGTTGCATCAATGCTACTGAGTATCGACAGGCCGACATCCAGGCCAATGTACGCCAACAAGAAACCTAAACGGCAACATTTTGAATCCATTTCATTCCAGTTCTAAATTATTTAAAAATATTCTGATTAGATGATTGGATGGAACCAAACACAGGTGGGTACGTGTAAAACTTACTAGTATAATTGTGGCAAGATGTGCAAAGAGCAGAGCGTACACACCAGCCGAAGCTCCAACTCCATAAACCATGGGTGTAAATACTGTAATGAATAAGCTTCCGCCCAATACACCGGCCAAGTAAATAACCGCAATCCGCTTCCAATGATGAATGATTTCAAGCAAGACGCCCAAAATTACTTGAAAGAAAAGATTTGTCCACAAGTGACTGGCTCTGTTATAATAAAAACATGTTGAGTATAATCAGAGCTCGTTCGTGTATTACGTAGTGGTATATTTTGACTTTTTGATTCCCCCTTGTACAAAATACACAACCGTGTTTTTTATATGCTTACGATTGATGAACTAGCAAAATTTGTAAAGTATCTCCAAAGCTCATGTCTACGGAATGGATCGTATCCAAGGTACAGCCAAATGTCACTTGGCGCCAAGTACGCTATGAGTATCTGTAATTGAAATGTTGATATTTTAGCGAATTTTGTATTTGCTCTGAATAATTAGAAAGCAACGATTCTTATTTGTACAAAAAAATGCAGTTTAATTCTTCCCAGATTTCTATTATTGAAATTATATAGTAATGATGTCAACTCACAATGGTGACCCGCCACATGAAGGTCGAAGATAGACTGGAGACCATTTCTGGGGAGGAAGGGTTTTGGTATAATATTGCGCATGCGAAATCGTTCGTAACTTAAGTTTTGCCGAATTTGACTGGCACGGATTAGTTGTGACGGTCAGGCGATTCCATTACATTGCAATGCGCCCAAACTTCTAAGCTGGACAACTAGCACGGCGTTTAAACCATAAAAATCTGGATTTCACAGGTCACTATATAAAACACAATTTGAGCCAAATTTCAAAAATTTGCCAAAATCTGCGTTATGATTTCGCAGACGTATCTCACCATTCTGGACAAAGGGAAAGGGTCTTCCTCCCCAGAATGGTCTGTGGTTTCCAAGTCTTCACTCAATCTCCGACCGACATGACCCGGGACCCCATTGTCAGCATTCAGCAAACTACGTGTACCTGTATAATTGTAATTGTAACCATAAATATTGGGAATGCTTTCTCAGGTTTCTGTGGCTCCGTGCCACCCGCAAATGCAGCAGCGTGAGAGCTAGGAAGTTACCCTCGAATGCTTCTCTTACTTCGGGGTAAAATTGCATTTTCGGCAAAATATCCAACTCTATCAGAATTTTGCCTAATGAACTTTCCCTGAAATATATATACATATAATAATTAATTTCTGTGATAATTCTGGCAATATAATAACGCTTTAATCTAATGTAATTATTACCAAGGCTGGCCTAGTGTGTCCGGTATCTGCGGCCACTGCGGCGGGTTCCTCGACAGTAAATACATGGTGCTGTGTCCCTTGCGGCCGAGAATTTTCAACCGCCATTTTTTTAAAAAATTCACCCACCAGTGCTGGTGACAACGGCTCACTTTCTTTTACTGAAATGTAAATTTGTGGTGTGGTGAAGTCGTTTTTGCTTGTTTTTGTATAAGTAAACACACAACTACAAATTAAGACATTTAAATCACAATGACAAGCTTCCTTTGGTGGTTGTTGTGTAACTACACCATGCACATCCACTAAGGGCATTAAGTAAGGAGCTTTCTTGGTTTAACGTTGACCTCGAGTGCAATTGGCCATTTAAACTGTTCACAAGTTCTTAAATAAAGTTCACAATATGCATTGCAAAAATAAGTTAATTCACTTAGCAAATCCATTCGTTAGTCTTGTTGTGTTTATACGTGTGCTCAACTCGCGACTGATTTGCGTGTTCGCAAGTTCAAGGTCTTATTTATGATACATTTTGCGTACAGAAGTGTATGGATATGATTGTATAATCTCCTAACAAAAAATCGTATTACGTGCGATTTTATGGGTGTGCTCGGCTCGCCGAAGATGGGACAAAAACCTATTTTGCAGCTAAACACGTTATATGCGGGCGACTGGGCAGTGTGTGTGTGTTGTGATGTTGTGAACCAAACATTTTTACTAAATTAAAATTGAATTTGCGGGCTACATTTTGAATTTTTTAGCATATCTTCCATTCTTCTGAACAAATTTATTCTAAATGTAATATAAACATTAAAAACGATCCCAACTCCCAACATGCTGTAAAATATGCTAAACTTAAAATTGCAAATGGTTGTTTTTAAATTGTTGCATGAGAATATCACAATGCCATACCACACCGTGGGGTGCTGTGGTAAATTTGGCATTAGCACATTTGAAATGCTAATAATATTGCAAGTACAGCATATCTATCCCACGATAACAGTAATATTAATGACCAACTAAGAACTAGATATGTGTTTTTATTTTAGGGCAAATTGGAATAACACAAATTATACAAAGCTGCATGTGTCAAATAAGTCCGTCATTTAGAAACAAAAGGACCCCTTGTTGATGTTGATAGTGCAATCCAATCAAATCATATTTAATAACTCTCACGCTTAATTTGACGATTTATGCAATTCGTCGACATTAATAAAATCAGATAAACCCTTTATCCTATTTATAAATCAGAAGTGCGGTCCGCGGTCCTAGTCCGTATTGTACAGGGAATCAGACGTAAAACTAATACACAACAACAACAACAAGGGCACAGTTAGTTGTTTATTAATGTCTGGCTCATGTTTAATATATTTGTGTCCTCCAACCTTCTTCCTCAAATAAATGGAAAATCTACTACATATTGCAGCATGTACCACAATGCCTAACATGTTCCAGGAATATCAAAACATGCAAAAAATCAGAAATGGCGGTAACTCCGTTGTATTACAAAGCAAGCAGACGTACCACTGTTGGGGAGAATTTAGTTTGAACATAGTAAGTCTATTATTTAAGCTGTTATTCGATGGAAGTGGAAACAAGGAGTGCTTTAATTTACTGTGTTGTTTCACTTGTTTTTGTTTTACAAGCCAAGACAAATTATTAATTGATTTTGCCAGCGTAAAACATGCAGAAAGTCCGGGATGCTTGGAATTTAAGCGCTTAACTTTAACTATTCTTTAAAGCATATACATCTAACAAGACATTTGTAAATTAAGCGCAAAATTTAAAAGCGTGGCTATTATTTAATGTTGTACGGAAAGGATAGGTGATGGGTAAATGTTCCGTTGTACGAGTGGGTTTTCAAAACTAACATGATTTCAATTCCTACGCACAAAAGAAAGAATTGTTCTTCTCAAATTAACCCGACCCTGGCTAAGCTAGCGAAATCTTCCCTGCCTCAACATACACCAATCCGCCTTAAAACAATTATGCTGAATCTGAAGTGGTCCAAGGTTGTTACACTTATTCGACGACATCTTGGACGGAAGAATACTGCGGCCTGAAGAATGGATTGCTATGCTCGGATCTTTAATCAGATTTGCAGAGAATTGCAGGATAATGCCATTTGAGTGGGACGCAGAGAAG
Organism: Orthonychiurus folsomi; assembly: GCA_036851895.1. Classification (NCBI taxonomy): domain Eukaryota; kingdom Metazoa; phylum Arthropoda; class Collembola; order Poduromorpha; family Onychiuridae; genus Orthonychiurus; species Orthonychiurus folsomi. The sequence goes on along the minus strand of JAAXYW010003439.1, from coordinate 2,830 downwards.
AATTTGGTCCGGCAAACTACAAAATCTGAAACCGTGTGTAAACTCACATTCTGGATAGATTTCCTCTGCAGATTAGGCCTTGCCGTATATTTTCTGACCTACCGGAAAGTGATGACATTTATCCAGATATTAATACAAGTGTATCTACTTGTTGCAAATATTTTGACTCTCGCATTCTCGTATACAAACTTGACACGTGGTAGTGATGTGGTTGCTGTTACGAATCAGGTACTACGGATTCTCTCCAATACATCAGGTAATCATACGCAAACTAACCTATAGTCAATTTACTTTATATTGATGCTTCATTCTATAACTGTAGTTAACAAGGACCACACTATCACACAAAAACTAATGTGGGTTATAATTTTGGCAACTCGGCTACTTGGTCTTAGCATGTTGTTTGCCGCATTCTTCGACCATGCGGCAGTGCAAGCTATGTATCCAACAATTTCAATGGATCGATGGTTGTTGTTAATGGTTGTCGGATTACGAGATGTTTTTGTCCATTATTATTCCATAACTGTTGTTACATTCCATTTTCTACTTATCGGCGTATACATGGACACACTGAGCGAGAGAATCGCCATATCACTGTAAGTGATCCCTTATTTCGTTATTTTTTGTATACTGTTCATCCCAGCTATCAAATAAAAATATTCCATAATTTTAATTTGCAGAAAAAAATCTAGTCAACTAATATTGGGGCAATACTCACGATACTTGCCAAAGGAAAGTAAAACTATTTTAAGAGGGGAGATTAGAAACTACCTAGGTTTCATGGTGCTCAGAGCAACTTATCAGGATGTTCTAAAAAATTTGGCGGACGTCGTCCTGGCGAGCTCTCAGTTATTTTGTCAGATGCTTTTATGCACGGGTGCAGTGCTTGGTGGAAGAGCACTTAATGCCTTGTTTCACAGCCTGGTTTGCGTTCTTTTTGCCGTGTTTTTTCTGGTTGATTTAATAGTGCTAAATTTTGTGTCATATTTGTATGCTGGCTCTGTTAATTTTGTTAACATGGGGAGCACACTTTCAAGGAAGTCGGACTTAGGGAAGGATTGGAGAAGGCTGAAGCCGATAGGATTTGCTATTGGAGATTTGTTTGAGTTTAAGAACAATAGTTTGGCTATTCAAAATTTTGTTTTATGTAATGTTTGCACACTGCTGGTCTACATTAATTCTAAAACCTTGTTTAGTGAAAAGTCCAATTTTTAATCATCCATTTAGTTTAACATTTCGTTTCTACCGAACCATTTTTTAAACCTTAGATTATATATTGTAAGATTTGTAGGTTGCACAAAGAACGCTGTGAGCAAGGATGTTCTTGGAGCTTCATTCTCAAGATAATCTATGTAATATTGACAATAAGCTTACGTTAAACTTACCCAGTAAACATTTTTTACAAGCCACCTGTAGTTGGGATGTTTATTTATTTGCGTGGTTTTTACGTAGACCGTTGTCTTTTACGAAAAATGTTTGTTGGGTATGTAACTCGAGTCCGAAAAGTATTACTATTATTAGTAAATTTCTTGCACCATTACTCCACAGATGTCCCTGTGCTTCCCAGTGCTGTAACAGCATGCAATTGTTGCTGTTGTTGTTGTGTATTAGTTTAAGGTCTGATTCCCTGTAACAGTGTATCCACAGCCAATGCCTCAGATTCATCAACAGGTCAGACCGGAAAGGCGATCTATAGGGAGGGGAGAGAAACTATGGTACATATTTACAAGGTAAATTTACAAGGGGGTGCAGAGAAGCTGATTTTAGTGTACAACAGGGGAGTGCAAGTGACGCCTGCGCTGAGCGGTCACCTGCCCCGAACAGGCATGTAGGGAGCTACCGTAAATTACCTAATAGAAGCCGGAGCTTGTATTTAAAATCGACCCCTCAAGACGGGACTTGTATTAGGGAAGAGGCTTCTATTAGAGGGAGGCTTCTAATAAATAATGTCAAACTAAAAGCAGTGTGTGCAGTGTAAAATACTGGGTTTTATTTAGCATAAAGCAGCTAAAGTTCACTTTAAAATAATAAATCCAGGCTAAATTTAGTTATCTGAGTCAGACGTATATTCGGGGAGTCCGTTATCGCAACGAAATGAGCGAGGGGGAGGCTTCTATTAAGGGGGAGGCTTTTAATTGGTAATTTACGGTAAGTAAAGCATGAGAAAAACTCCCCACACGCAAATCCCTTTTTTCTCAACATTTTACTCTAGGAGCTGTTTGTACGTGACAGCCAAGTGTAATGAAACATCTCACTCTGTACCGAACTTAAGGTAGTCTGCGGAGAAACATAGGAGTTTAACCGCTAGACCAACCTCGCTCCCCCTCACTAATAATTTGCAAATGAATCAGCAAAGACGAAGGGGGGAAATCATCCTTCGCGGGTGCGGTGCTGGTGCAAACTGCAAACATTGACCTCCAGTGAACTGTACAATCCATGTGCTAAAAAATGTGTTTCCTTTCCTCCTTCGTTGTGATCCTTATGAGTTTTAAACTTTGACAAGTCGGTGTGGAGTGGATCTGTATGGCCGTGGCTATTGTACTTACATACACAGCGCAGGAGTGCAGTTTTTGCCTTAATTTTTCATCTCTGCCGCGCCTCGCGCCAAGGGATTGAATTACAAGATTCGCAGTTATCTTTTGTAACGAGATTCTTTGGAGATTCGTTGTCAAATTTGAGACATAAGTTGAGTTTGTCCTAGGAACTCAAGCCCACAACCATTCCTCCAGGATGAGGGATAAACCTGAAGAAACTTCTGCCATTGCCATTTTGGAAAATAGCAATGGATCAGATGAATCCACCTCCGTTGTTCCAGTGACCAAGCAGATCC
>JAAXYW010003438.1:0-11661 GCA_036851895.1 Orthonychiurus folsomi | reverse complement strand
GTTTCCAATGACACCCCACTTGCACAGAGTTTACTATCCGGCCGGATATCCGGCCGAAGCTCCGGCTCATTGGCCGGATACCGGATAGGCCGGATACCTACTATCCGGCGCCGGATATCCGGCCGGCCGGATATCCGGTGCACCTCTAATTATCACCGCATGGCAAAATATAATGTGTTTCGTAGGAGGACGGCATCATCGGCTGTATTGTTACTTTAAATACGGATGCAAACCAAACGAACTGCATATGTGTTATACTCATCACTTTTATTCAATTGTTGGATAATTTCATCAATATTGAATATTATCCTTACGAATGGCTACACCAGAGATACTACAGAATGTGAATTGCTTGATATCCTTCCAATTGTTGAGCATACGGCGGCGGGTATCAGGCATGTGTCTTCTTGTGCCTAGCCAAGTGGCTCCGTGTTTTAAAATCTGCACCACAAACTTTGCAGACATATGGTCGTTCTCCTGTGTGAACTCTAATATGATTAGTTAAGTCACCAGATCTTCTAAATGCTGCGTTGCACAGATTGCATGAAAACGGCTTTTCTTCCGAGTGAATTCTCATATGTGCTTTCAAGTTGCTATTTCGGTAGAAAGTCTGGCGACACACTTCACAAATAAAAGGTTTTTCTCCTGTATGGATTCTCATGTGCCTTTTAAGGTCACCGCCTTGGGAGAAACGTTTCGGGCATGCTTTGCATGAAAACGGCTTCTCACCGGTGTGCATTTTCATGTGCCTCCTTAATTCACTCATCGTGGGCCTGTCTCCAGGCTATCCAGACCCGTTTACTGAACAGAAACACGAGGTTAAATGGTTTACACCAAGTCAGGCTCGATTTATTGTGACCAATAGACATTTGTCATTCGGAGCAAAATAATATTCCATCGGTTCGTTGGGCTAACATATGATTAGTATAATTAAAAAGAATTTGTTTCATGAATTATAAGTTTCTGTTCTATTCTAGAAGTAATTGAAATCGTTGAAGGCAAAACAAGTAAAACGTTAAATTACAGTAGAAGTGCACAGTAAGCTGTTAGACGAAGTTGACATTTGATTCATAAATGTTTAGTTTGCACAAATACACTTAATTTTAAAGCAAGTTTTCGATTTTATTTTATAAACCAAACGAATTGTATATACCTGTTTCAGGTTTAAATACTTATCACTTTTATTCAATTATTGGATAATTTCAATATTTACGAATGACTACACCAGAGATGCTACTGAATGTAAATTTAAATTACTTGATTGATATCCTTCTAATTGTTGAGCATGCGGTGGCAGTTTTATCAGGCATGCGATGCTTCTTTTTGTGCCTAGCCAAGTGGTTCCATTTCTTATAATCTGCACCACAAACTTTGCAGACATATGGTCGTTCTCCTGTGTGAACTCTAGCATGATTAGCCAAGTCACTGGATCTTCTAAATACTGCGTTGCAAACATTGCATGAAAACGGCTTTTCTCCCGTGTGAATTCTCATATGTGTTGTTAAGTCGCGATTAAGGGAGAAAGTCTTGCGGCATACTTCACAAATAAACGGTTTTTCTCCTGTATGAATTATCATGTGCCTTTTTAGGTTATTGCCACGGGAAAAACTTCTCTGACATGTTTCGCATGAGAACGGCTTCTCACCGGTGTGCACTCGCATGTGCCTCTTTAATTCACTCATCTTGGACCAATCTCTTGGGCACATCTCGCACTTAAATCGTTTGGCTCCCGAACAGCCCTTCGTCTGTGAGTCCGTATTCAAACAAACTGAAGTGTTTTGGTGAAGTGGATGTTCGTCAGTTCCAAGCGTGGAAGCGCTATTTGTCGAAGATCTGCGATGATCAAATAGGGACTTCAAATTCATTTCCGGTTTTGAATTGCTGGAGCCGGCGGCGGTGGGGATATGCAAAGCTAAAGTTGTATCTAGGAAATCAATTCGTTTCATCACACACAGAAGTTTACTTGCGGGAATTGAATAAGGATAGTACATTTATAATATCGTGTAAATTTGAGTTAAACAAACAACTGACAATTGTTACACAAAAAAAATCATGGTCAAGGAAATTAAACATAGCATTACTTTTACAAATAGTAAACTCTGTTGGTTAAAGCAATAATAGTAAGGGAGTATACCTGCTTGAAGAACTTCCATTTCAGTTCTGCCAGCATCAGAAAGAAGAATGTTTTCTGAGCCAGTCAGTTCTTCAGGGCTTGTGTCGTTGTCTTTGATTACTACAAAATGCCTAGTCCACTCGTCAAGTTGACTTGTCCTTAATTTCGAAAATACATCTTGTTGTGACTGTGAGTTGGCAGGCAGTGGATCTGCCGGCTCCTCGATTTCTGATTTCGGCGTACATTTTGGAGGTCTTGAAGGGGATGAGGCCAGTTGGACTGCGGTGTTGCGAATTTCTACAGAAAGTAAAAGAAAATCAAACCCAGGTCAATTGACAACAGCAATAGGAATACCCACTTTGCAGGCGCTGGCAATCAATAGTCAATCAAATCAATCAATAGCTTAGGTCGACAAACTATGTGTTCTGAAATTGCTACATCTCACCAGAAATGGTGCTGTGTTGTCTTGGAGGATGTAATGGTGGTTCCAATTTCTCCAGCCGAGCCCTCAGTTCCTTCACAGTCGCTCGCAGTAATTCCAACTCCGACCGTTGCTCCTTGACAAGTTCTTCCATCCTATTCCTCCAATCTACCAAACTTAGGTTCTTCATTTTCGACCGTCTCAAGCGTAATTCACACTAGCTAACGAACGATACTCAAATACCGCTAATTAAATTAGCTAATTTGCGTTGAACGATCAAACGAGTCAAAATGTGTTTTCCGGTTCAATTGTGTTTGTGTATTGAAATTTATTATTACGCGCTGCGCCAATACAACAGATTGGCAATGAGAATGTAGCCATTGAGCAGATTTCGGGAATGCGCAAACCAAACATTGCAAATCCAATTAAAATATAGTTTACTAAACAGATACACGAGGTTAAATGGTTTAAGTCAAGCTCGAGTTAGTATCACCAATAGATATAAGTATTTTTAATTCCGAGTAAAATAGTCGGATCGTTTCGTTGGGCTAACAAAGAATCGCCTTTATCGCCTTCCCTGTCTGACCTGTTGATAAATCAATGTTGAGGCCTTGGCTGTGGATACATTGTTACAGGGAATCAGACGTTAAACTAATACACAACAACATGTGATTAGTACAATTCAAAAAAATTCGTTTCACTAATAAAAGTTTCTGATCAATTCTAGCAGTAATTCATATCGGAACGGCACGGCACGTTATTGCATTACATCTTACACCTACGTTTTAGGTAAAATGAAGGCACCGCACCGCAAGTAAAACGGATCAATTACAGCACAAGTGCACATTGTGATGGTCCGAATCTGAACAAGTAGGCAATCAATTAAAAAATGTTTAGTTTGCAAAAATACATTTAATTTTAAAGCAAGTTTTCGATTTTATTTAATAAGTGGGAATTACCGGTGCCGTAATTATACAACAAGACTATATTCACTAGTACATCCAAACGCTATATTAATTCAATCACATAAAAAAACAATTCATCACACGGGACTGTGTTGTAGTTGTTCCAAACAAAATTCCAATGATTTCAAAACTTCCTCGACTAATTAATAACAGTCCAATCCCTCAATTTACATCAACACCAACAAGAGAGCAAGGTTAACCCATAATAAAGCATATGTGCCGTGTAACTAATAAAACAGCCAACACAGTTCGCAGTACAGTTAAACAATCAAACAAGCTACTGAAAGGATTTGCACAATACCCTACAAGCTAGCAGCAACTCAACTTGGAAGTAAAAATACTTCCAAGATCAAAAAAACTACTGACATCCAGAAGGTTCGTATACCCTACCAAGAATCAACTGGCAACCACGAATTTCCACAGCTCGCTAATTGGACGTGGTTCGAGTAATCCGATCAGTATCAGGCAAAACATGGCTTAACGCATACTCATAATCTTAACTATCATACACTGCCCTCTAAAAATATACATGCAAAGAAATCCTCCACATCTGATCCGTCACTGGGTCAATCGTCTTTCCATTATTTCCAAAGCCTCCGGCGTTGTTCTTCCAGCACCCGCAATTGTTGATAATTTCTCCTGGTCTCAACCTCTCCTGTTAAACGTCCGCAAAAACAAAATATTAAATGATGGCAGTGGCAGTAATATTTCAGTAACATTCAAAGTTCGAACTGGTGTCTTACGGCGGCAGACAGCATCGTGTCCGTTTTGCCAGTGGGCATGTTGACATTTAGAAGAGCAGTAGACGGCTTTCCAGCAGCAATTGTATTTACCCTCCATCTTACAAACAACGCACTGCATAGAACATCATGCAATGAAAGAGATGGTTAGTTTAGTAAAAGTTCACCTATTACTGTATAGATTTGGCAACAAATGCCAGACGTTTCTTGGAGAAGCAAAAGTAATTAAATTGATCTCTTTACCCATAGATGTGTCTTAATGACAGAAATTTCATGGGCGTGCTGATCTTCCAACTGCACCAAGCGTTCCTCAATTTTTTTCTTTTCAGCAAGGATTGTCTGTAAAAAATTAAGTGTCAGTTAGATTAATTGAATCTAATTAAGTATGCGGGTGCTGGATGCGCTATCCGCTGAAAGTGTCGATATGATTCTTGGGAATAGTACATAATTATAAGCTGTTCACTCACCAATTGCTCCGCTTTAATGGTATTAATTTCTTGCGCGTGCTGATCTCTCAACTTTGCCAGGAATCCGTCCAAGTTTCTCCTTGCTGCATGAAAATCGGATTCCTTTGAACTGCCTTGATCATGATCGTGCACACCGCTATCCGTCCTGGCCAAACTGCCGCAAGAGGTGGAAACTACATTGTCTGATACCACCATAGTTGAAGCCTAGAAAATCAGACACGTATGAATTAACTATAAACTACGCAAACATTGGGCACATACTAACTAAACCTAATTCCAACCCACCACCAACCTTTTTGTTGTTATCAACAGCATTCGAACAATTTGAAGGGTCCTTATGAAGAGAGAAAATATTCTCGACGTGAAGAACTGTCTCTTTGAATTTGTCTTCCTTCTGGTAGGCAGGAGTTGAATTTGAGTTGAAATGAAACAACATATGAAAGCAAAATAACTCAGCTATTCTATTCTTACGCTAAATTGGGATGGAGTCACTCCGACTCCACCCAATTCCTTGTTTTCCAATTCTACTAGTCCATCCTTTGATGTGTTTGATCTTTTTGCTGGCCTTGAATCAACTATAAACCACCAAGTAAAACATCAATTTGCGTTTAGCATTAGAGTGATGTTTCGATTGCGATTATTAAAACTACGATTTGACATAGAATCTGCAAGCTGTGAATCATATTTTTGTAACCTGGGGAATTTCCATCGCCAACCATTGAACGCTTTAAATTCTGTTCTTGAGTTTGAGGTAAATCAGGGACGTCAACATCCTGATCGCCTTGCAGAACTGTAGATGTTGTAGAGAGGTCGGAGAAATGGACTGTGTTGCAGTGATTGGATAGTGATCCGGAACCCTTAAAGAGTTTTGAACACCATCTGCACTTGGAATAAGCTTTAGGCACCAAAGCCAACCAGCTCTTGAGATGTTCCGTATGATAGTGCAATTCGATTTCGTCTTCTGGTACTTCATCCAAACAAATCCAACATCGCTTAATATTGTGCTTCTCCAAACATTTTTCAACTTCATTGAGAGTAAAATACTCTATTCCACAGCTTGAGCAGGATGTGATCTTTCTGATCTCTTCAGCCCATTCCGGCCATGTTGTGTTTATCCCATGAGTACTTGCTAGGTGCTCAATGAGTCCCGCCGGGGATTCGAAGGACCGACCACAAATTTTACAATGGTTTGTTTGTATGGATAATTTGATCGGACCAATTCCTAAATTTTTCTTAAATTCGTTTACGACTTCACATGTAAGTATAACAAATTTATAATAAAATATAATTACCGTTAGATGATGTGGTCGGATTCGGATCATTTGAACAGTGCTCATTGTTGAAGCTGGCTGGATGATATTGCAAAGTGTTGTTGACCCAGCAGGCCGTGAGTTCCTGGTCTTTCCTGGTAGAGTATAGCCATAAATTAAAAAATATAAAATTAATTTCCATTCACATTTTACCAGGAGTATGAGTGGTCAAGCGCGGTGGAATTGTTGTCGCTATTCGTACTATAGCTCTGGGATGGGGAGACTTGTTGAGGACTTCTTCGTGCATATAACCCGTTAGATAAGTTGCTTAGCCGATGGAATTGACGATGGTGTACGTACAACTCTTCCGCCGTTATACAATCCCATTTGCAAACGCCGCAGACTGCTAAACTCATCATGTCAAACTAAACTAAAACAGAACACCTTAAGAAATCAACACATAACATGAAAATATTAAACATAGAATCTGATTTTTAGTATGCATAACCTTCATTACAAAAAAAACAGGCTACAAAATTTTACTTACGGATTAGTGGGTTAGTTGCACCGAACCGCCGCTCTGCGGCAAGGATTCACTGCGGACTGCACGACAAAACCAAACCAAATAAAACTCTCCCAAACAAGAGTGAGTGCGTTATTGCGGTAAGAAAATTAGATCACGTATAAAGGGATTTCTGCTACAGTATGCCAAGTGAAGTAACGAATAGTCCACTTGTCTGTCTGCTCTTCGGACTTGTTTAGAATTTGCATTTTAAAATTTAAAAGCAATTGCACCGTCGTGTCGCCCGGCCTTCCCGTCTCGTCGTCGTTGTGAATTTGTATTTGGGGTTTTGCGGATTACGTTGCGTTGCAGCAAGGGACAGTAACTTCTATGGGTCGTAGGCGCAGGCACACTTACTGCACTCTGCACTTTATTGTAAAAGGTTTAAATTCATACTTGGAAGATTCGAAATAAAATGAACATTTGTAAAATTCTGATTAGAATAATCCAGTCGGTTTTGCCGCTTGGCTAATATAATATCGGTAGAATTCAAAAGAGTTCGTTTCAGACCAATTCAAGGTTCTGAAATTTTGACAGTAGCTGCACTGCTTTGTGACTCGCATTGTTGACACGTTGACAGGAATGTTATTTGATGACCTTAGTAAATTTATTCCACAATCCACAAGCATTGCATTGTCATTTGTGTTGCGTGCATTGTATATTGTATCTACTTTCCAATCAAAATTTCGAAATGAGAACACCAAACACGATCAGAACATAGCACAAATATGCAATTGAAAAAAATACTTCGGATTTACTTTGATCGCTTAAAGAAAGTATCCATGAATCCAAAATTAAACTACAAATTAGAGCTACACCGGTGCTGTTCGTGCCGTAATTATATAACAAAACTACATTCAATAGCCTGGCCAAATGCAAAATTAACTCTAGTCACAACAAAAATACTTGGTCACACAGAAATGGCAACATTTCCAAAATTGCACAATCTTCGTATCATTCGTTATACTCCGAATTGATTTTACTAGAACTCAATCCTTCAATATTTGAACCAACACGTCCCATCACATGATAGACGCACAGCAAAACATTTGCGATGTGGAATTTGAAAATCCGAATTGGTTCACAAAAAGAATAGTTACAAGAAAAAAAAGTGTAATTGTACTCCGTATGGGTTTACAATATCACAATAATGCCTACAAACAAACATCATGTAGCCATCAATTGTCATAACTAACTATATGAGAAGTTCTTCTAGAAATCTAGAGAATCAAACTACACACGCCCTAACGTAAGATACTACCTTAATTTTAATTATATAATCTTAAGCACAGTGCCCGTTGAAAACCATGTGATCACGTCCACCGGACTTGGGTTAATCTAGTCGTCAACTCTATTATTCCCGGCGCCGTTGGCGCAGATGTACCTGCATCCGCAATTCGCCATAGTTTCTCCTGGTCTCAATATCTCCTGTTAAATGTACATACACAAACAAATATTAGATATTGGGAACAACATTTTGGTCACATTTGAACGGAGTTCTTACGGCGGCAAAGAACATCGTGTCCTTTCCTCCAGTGGACGTCTTGACATGCAGAAGAGCAGTAGGCAACTTTCCAGCAGCAACTATACTTGGCCTCTTTCTCACAAATAACACACTGCATAGAAAGGAGATGGTTAGTTTAACAAAAGTTAGTAGTTTAATGATTTTGGTTAGAAAAATACTAGGCATTTCTTGGAGATATAATTTCAAATTGACCTCTTACCCAGGTCTGCGTCTTAATGACGGAAATCTCTTGGGCGTGCTGATCTTTCAGTTGCACCAGGAGTTCCTCTGTTTTTTTCTTTTCTGCAACAATTATGTCGAATTCGTCTGTAGTAGTTTGCACGTGCACACTGCGATAAAAGATGGGAACACTGCCACAAGAGTTCGAAACTGCAACTTCTAAAGAGTCCGATACTTTTTCATTCGGAGTCTACAACGTTAGACAAAAACAATTTCGGTTATCAAGACCATTTGAAGACTCTGCTTGCTGCTAAGTGCTTCGACTGAAGTCACCTTTGGATGAGCGGAATCGATTGACGCATTATCGTCCCGACGAACAATCTGCGTGATAACATTCTTCCTAATCTGTATAGCCTAGAATAGTTGGTAAATACAATGTTAATGCTAGAGAACTATATGCCAGAAGTACAACATGAAGCTGCAGCGTGGAGTAAAAACAATTCGGCTATGCATGCACTTACAAGAGAACCATCACCCAGTCCCTTTACCTTTTCATTTGCTCCTAGTCCATCTTCCGATGTGATTGCTCTTTTGGTTGGTCTTGACTCACCTACAGAAACACAAAATATTGTTGAATCAATTAGTTTTTTTCAGGGTAATCCGACAAAGAATTTTCATATGAATCTTGATTGCTTTGTTACCTGGGGATCGTCCTTCTCGTGCACGTTTTAAACTCCTTCCCTGGATCTGTGGTAAACAACAAAATTCAGTATTCTGGACACGTTTCTGGGCACGTGTGTTTGCTGCTGGGATATTGGTACTTCCTAGATGCTCAACAAGCGCTTTTCGGGAGTCAAATGATCGACTACAAATATTGCACCGACTCGTTTTAAGAAATTTTTTGATCGGATTCGGGCCAATTATTGCATTTGTCTTATATTCTTCTCCGACTTCAGGCAAACCGAGTATGGCTGGGTTTGTGTAAAATAAAACATTTCAATAAAGCAATTTCAAAAGTGAATTAACCATAAATGCGAATATAATACAGTTCTAGTTCTAGTTCTAGTTCTGCTATACAAAATAATTACCGGTAGCAGATGTGCCTAGAGTAGCATCTGTAGAGGAACTTCTAGGTTTAGGGTTTAACACTATTTGCGTTGTTAGTTTTACATGCTCACAAAATCGTAAGGTTTCAATGGCAGAAAAAACTTCTTCCTTATCACTTTCGAAATAAATAAGTTTTCCAGTATAAGCTAGATTCAGCAGGGTTTCCATTGTCCTCTTAGTAATGTCAGGGAGGATCAAAGTAATTGTGTGCAATACCTGTAATTTCAATAAAATTGGAATGACCGACTTAGCCGATAAGCACACCAAACAAAGTCAGTAATTTCAGCTCACCTCTTGCTCAATCAGGAGCTCTTCCAGGAACTCAGATACAGCAACCAGTACAATTCGATGAGCTCCAACTTTTCCATCTTTTAATGACAAAATAGTATCTACCGGTTGATTCGTTTCGATAACATTCCTCATCACATGCCTTCCTTTCAGCTTTACCATATTGTTTTCTGTAAAATGCACACAAACCAAAACCATTAACTCAAAGCCAATCCTTGGTTCCAAAAACCGAAAGGAAGACTAACCAGGCATGACTTCATATTTAATATAATCTGGAATCGCGATGGGCACTGATGGCAGCTTTAGTGTCTCATCACTGATTGTATCCAGCTTTTCAATGTCGATGTCGCCAGCAAAGTCTACAAAATCAAGAACCATGAACCCAAAGCCAGTATTTGGCTTTAAAAACCCACAAAATACTAACCAGGCATGATTTCATGCCTAATATAATCTGGAATTACGACGGGCATTCGCGGAACTTCTAACACCTCATCATTAATTTTATCCAACTTTTCAATGACGATGACCCGGTCCGCTTCCGCTGGTGGCTGGGAAGTGTTCAGTGGTGGTATTGATGCAGATGCATGCCCAGGGCTGATACTTGCTTCCTCTGTAATAAAACCAGAATTTCTATTGATATTTATGATAGAATTGACACTGCAACTGTCAGGTGGAAAAATGGTCAGCGAACTTCGTAGTCTTTCGGGTGGATTTTTGTTCGGGTATTTTTGTACACAAGTTCTGGTCCCTCCCCGTAATTTTATACAATAGGCAGCTCATAAGTGTACAAGTGTACACTAGTTGTCGCCCCTCCCAAGAAGTTAATTATTGGTGCAACCTCAGTGAACATTTTTACACTTACATTAGATGCACACACAGAAAACCCACTCCCAAGACAGTCTGCAGTTCTACACTCAAGGAAAATTACTTATGGGAGTTGGAGAGTAGGGTTAAGAATTCCATAACTAAGAAACTAATTTACAATGAAGCTTTACCAAGGATGTTCAAGTAAGGTGGAGTAGTCATCTTAACTGGTATAGCTTTTGAAGTAGTAGGGCATTGAATTTGTGGAGCCCACAGTGGCCTTAGTCCATTAGAAGAGTTTTGTGGCCGACTATGTGACAATCGGTGATGTAGGAACAATTCTTCCAGACTCCAGCAACTCCATCGGCAACGACCACAGAAGTACCCCTCAGTCTCCCTCTTGCCAACGTTCTTCATTTGCATTGTCAAAGACTATACAATACAAAACACTAGCCAGCACCTCTACAAATGAACTGAGTTATTTATAAATATCACAACATAAATCATCCATCATGTTCAACGCCAAGTGCAGAGGCAAAAGGAAACTAACCCATCTAATATGACATAATGCAAGTGTTACTTACTGATTAATTTGTTGCAGCGCTGCGCTGCTGCTGAAGGGTTTCACTGCACAAAAACCAAAGCAATTAAAATTCACCCAAAAGAGAGTGAACTATTGTACGGTATATGGATGGGAAATAATAAAATCGCGAATAAAGTCATTTCTGCTTTGTTCCGTATGTAATGCGCACCTGTTTGCCTACTGCGAAGTCAAAATTGATATCACCGTTGAATGTGCAGTGGGTCCGTGCTCAGGATTTCTTTAGGGTTTTTGCTAATAAGAAAAAACTTAGTTATTCTGAAATCTGAACGTCGTCGTCTCCGTTATGAATTTGATTTGCTGCGATTTTGGCAGAATTTAGCAGGTTGCTCTATGGGTCGAATGCAACATTGATTGCCTAACTCTCCAACTACCATACTACCAATACAAAATGACGAATAAATGAACTACAATTTCGCTAAAAACATGGATTGGATGCATGTGCGTGGCGTGCAGATATCAGATGTAATTAATTAATATTCAAATTATAAACATTAATGGGTACAAGCGATTGCCGATTGCTGCTTTGAGCATATGTTTTGTTTTCAACTTTTACTTTATTAGAGCGGCTGCCATGCATAGCATGCAGCGGCTCTATATACGATGTAGCAAGTGTATGCCGCCGTCGTCGTCGTCGTAAGACGCTAGCATTTTTGTTT
>JAAXYW010003437.1:0-11661 GCA_036851895.1 Orthonychiurus folsomi | reverse complement strand
AAATCTTTAATTTGGACTAGTTATTCCAAATTATATTTAATTAGGCATTACTTAATTAGGCTTTACTTAATTTGGTCGGAATTTTGTACACTTACAGATGTATCAATGTGATTTATTCGTATTGTTGTAAGGAATGTTTCAAAATGACCTTAATAAAAGTATTCCAAGTCCAAGTCACCACAACAGCACTGGAAGTTTATTTAAACTTAATTGTAATTTGCTTAAGCGGTTTACCTAGTAATGAGCCCTTGTCACGTCAAAAATATTCCCTTGGTTTAACATCATGGCGCAATTCATCTGGTTATTAAATGTATATATGCAAGCCCAAACTACAAAATTGCACATTACATTGATTTTAATTTTTACGATCCAATGTAAACATAGGTGCTAGGGTTTAATTCACAAAATTGGCAAAAATGCTTATTTGCAGTAGGGTGGACTATTCATACACAGCGGTAATGCAATGTGAAGGATCGTTACTCCATAAATTTCTGCATATGAATAAACAATTCAACTTACAAATTATGTATATTATTTTCAAACAATGTTTCTGTTATGGGTGTCGATTTTTATGATTTAAGGTTTCGGATTATCAATAATTCTGTTTGAAAGCCATATTAATGAGTATCTGTTTCTTCGGTGTTTTCCTTTGTGTGAAGACACGACCTTGCCACTGACCTCATACAATTTTAAATAACAATACATTTAGGCTTTAATTTAATAAATTATAAAACAGAAAGAGTCACTCAACTGGGCAAATTTTTTAATGGTTGCTTTCGTGCAAGGTGAAAACGGATTTCCTGGCTTGCCGCCTTAAAAATATGCAAGACCAACTAATTTTAATTAAAATTTTTAAATCATTGGAAATTGAAAAAAATTACCAAGGAAGTATTGACCTAATGGGCAGTCCTCGCTATCACCTTCACCATCGTAGGGGCTCCCCAAACTGTTTTAAAATTCCAAAATTGAATTTTGCGTTGATTTAATTATCTTATTTCTGCATAACTAACGCGTGTGCTATCTCATGGCTAAGTACGCCCGCGCCAAATTGATAGTCTGTAGTCCAAGCTTTGTTTACAAGGACCCCCTTTACCATTTTGTGAAACGGCGAAGTCCAACATGCGGAAGCCAGATCCGACGTCCCCATAATTCCACGAACCGTTTCGTCAAAAAACATAAGCGGAAGTAAATCAAACTTTGGTAGTATTCTTGTATTATTGTAAGCCCATTTCTGGAATTTATCCATCATTTCGTGAATCCGTACTTTTCCATTGGCTTTCTTTGATTCCTCGATGAACGGTTGACCGGCAGGTGACTAAAACTATAAAATCTGTTTTGTATTTGGTTCTAAAGCTATATAAAAAAATGGCAATTAGTTCTGCAGTTTTGCTTTACTTTTAAGGCTAATATATATTTAACCCGGAAGAATTCATATATTTGTAGTATGATTACAATTCAACTTCAAATATTTTTTTTGGATTTTAAATATATAAATTATATTTGCGCTACTGAGAAAACAGATTTAATTTAAAATAGAGCCTGGAAGCCAGTTATCAAGCGTACCTTAATTGAATACACCCCTAGATCAAATTTAATCTTGGCGTCATCTAATGAATTTTCATAAATATTCGTCGCATTTGTTGACAAGTGTCTGGACAGTAGTGGGAAGGACGGGGGTTTCCTTCCTCATTTGCATAATTCATGCAGATCGGAAGTGAGATAAGGGGGAATTCGTTCCTCATTTGCATAAATACCGGAAGTTCCCCACTTCCGGTCCTAATTTGCGTAATGTATGCTTCTTATCTAATAAAAAAATCTATTGCATGCCACCTGTCACTTTATTAATAAATTAATTAATTAGTTTTAGTAATAATTTTTTTTATTGAACACTTTTTTATTTTTTATTTTTGCATAAAATTTATAAATAAAAAATTTATTAAAAAAATTTTAAACAAAAGTTTAAAACTGAAAAAAAAAATTAAAGTTAAAAAATAAATATTTTTTTTAAAAAAAAAAAAGGCTAACGCTTCTGGTTGGAGCTGGGGCCAAAGATATTTTTGGTGGGCTGGCTTACGCGCGGGCTTCTTCGTGGGGCGGGACGTTGAGGAGGCGGAGATTCCTCTTCTGATGAGGAGGATGACGACGGCGGGCGAACGGTCACTGGCGGACCATTTGGGCTTCTGCCCACAGGTCCCGAGGCCTCGGAGTCCACGACGGTTGACGTGGTGGAGACGTCTGAGACGTCACCGTCACTGGTGTCTTCCTCCGCTGCTGAAGGTGGTGGGGGAAGATTTCGCGGCTGTGGTGGAGGCGGGGGAATGGCGGGTGGTGGTGGTGGCGGAATGGCGGGGGGTGCAGGAGGGGGTTCGGCGGCGGCTGGAGGGGGTGCGGGCACGACGAGAGGGTTGTAGCCTCTGCACCTCTGCAGCAATCCCCGAAGAGCTGCCAAAATTCGGCGCTGGAGAACGCCCAACAGGATGACGAGGGTCAATCCTGAAAAAATAAATAAAAATAAAACCACCAAAACAATAAATAATTAAAAAACGCTTTGCTAACCTAGCTTTAACTCACCTAAGAGGATGATGGTGGCGAGGAATCCTGCGAAGTAGGATTCGCCAGTTTCGGGGGGATCCGGGGGACATCCCTCTTCGTCATCCGGCATGACCCACTTGTCCCAGTCACCGGTCCCGTTCCACACCCAGCTGCAGACCTCCACGTGGCGGGTCCAGGAAATCCTCCAAAAGCAGCCGGTGGAGGCGCACGGCACACAAGGGAGTCCTGGGCACACGTCTACAACTACAAATATTTTTTAAATGCATGCAAAATTATAAAATAAAAGTGTGAATAAAAATTAAATGACTGACCTGTGAACGGATGACGGGACGGACGACAGACCAACGGACACACAAAAAACATGATGACCCCAAGAACGTCGAGAAGAAGGTGACGATGACGACGACGAGGACGACGCCAAGGACGACGAGGACAACGAACGAAGGACATGGTGGGCAAACCAAAAGAAATATGTAAGGGACAAATAGGATGACAGTGGACGGGCGGTGAGGGTAGCACATGGGAGGATGAAATGGCTCGAATTTCCCACACAATAAGCATGCATGCATGCATACTCGATGGCATGCATCATTTCATCTTTACCCTTACGCATAAAAGAGAAACATGCTATGCAATATGTCATTGTTCTCAGGAGGTGTTGAAAACTTTTCTTAAAGTTACAATTTGATCTGACCTTTGACCTCTGTGTCTTGACAATGGCATTAGCCATAATGGAAGAGAAATATGTCGTGTGACGTGTCATTGTTCTCAGGAGGTCGTGTTGAAAACTTTTCTTAAGGTTACAATTTGTTCTGACCTTTGACCTCCGTGTTAGGACATTGGCATTAGCCATAACGGAAGAGAAATATGTCATGTGACGTGTCATTGTTCACAAGAGGTTGTGAAAAATTTTCTTATGGTTACAATTTGACCTAACCTTTAATCTCTCTGTTAGGGCGCTGACCTTAGCACATTATTCCTTAATTAGTTAGCGGTAATGAATTATGCTACTTTGTTATTATATTTAAAAACTAGAATTGTGCGAAACTTTTTTTTTGTCATTTTAAATAATTTATTCAAACAAACAGATGGCAAACACAGGTGTCCATAATTAAAACAGCTGGAAGCAGGTTCGGTAAAAAATAAAGTTAAGCAGGTGTCCCGGTTTTCTCCCCAGGTGTTCATAACAAAATGCTGTCATACTAATGATGGTAGATTACAGCAATGTATAAAAGCACAACCGGTCAATGTTTTTATTAGTCGCAATTCACAACTCAACTCAAGAACAACCCAAATAATTCAAAAAAAGTTGAAACCGTCATGGCACAAACAATGCTTCAGTATTCTCCAGTTACCCCGACTGAACAAGTTCAATGGTGGAAAGAACAGTTGCGGAATGAAATCTTGGAAGATTTTTGGAAATCGGATATTGTGGTAAATGCAGGAAGATGCCAATTGAGACCTGGAATGAATCCTTACACTGAAACTCTACATCATCAAATTCGGAAAGAGAATGGGATTGGTAAAAATCCATCCATACTGAAAGTGGATCTCAAATCCGGAACGGAGTTTATTGAGTGGGGCGAATCGAAACTGGTTGAATTGGATAATATGGCTGAACAACCACGCTGCTCGGTTTCACAAAAGAATTCTCACCGAGACCCGCTTTTCTGGATTGGATCTTTCAACTCTTCAAATGGAACATTTCGAGCTCAACTTATTTTCAGCGAGGAGAACGAGTATCGTCTTTGTCTAAACACCCCAAGAAAAAGCATTCAACATCCAAATTGGAATGGACCAATTGCATTTCTCGGAATTGGCGAGATGCGGTCTTTAATCCATGGACTCAAATACTTTGAAAAACAATTATGCTAAATTTTGTTAAAAAAATTGGAGACATTTGTCAAAAATAAAAGAACAGCTTTTGTCAAAACTTAATTATTATTATGCAAATTTATTAAAGCAAGCTTACAATTTTTTAAAAAAAAATATATACTAAGATCCTCTTCAATGTAGTTGCGACATGAAATCTTCAAAAGTTGTCCAATTTGAAGATTTTGGGGTTTGTTTTAGGAGTTCGCTAAACTGCTTAGATAACAAATCTTGTGGGACGTTCTTTTCTCGAACAACTCTCAAAAATACATCCAACCCGGGAAGATTATACCTCTGAGTTGGAAACTTCTTTGTAGCAAGAGAAATCAAATCTACAATGTGACTTCCAGGTTCTTCTTCGTTGTTGTACACAATTTCTCCAGTCCCTAGCCAGGTGAAATTGTCGCCAAAAATTCTCTGCAATATTTTTTCAGCTTTTGCGCGTTGAACTTCGGGCAAGTCTCCTAGCACAGGTCCAATCCTGTCTTCATTCCGCTCAATAGACTCCTTCGGTTCTATTCCATTTGCTCCAAAGTATTTGTAGTAAACTTCACTGGGAATGACTTTGAAAACCCGGGCCATCACTGGTCAAGTATATTGTTTACAGAACTTTCCAATTCGTAAATCAAAATGCATGAAATTATTTTACTCAAGCCAATTCGGTTCTTCACCAAAACTCGTCGAGATTTTTTCAAGTCTTTCCAAGTTAGCTTTTTCAGCGCACGAACAACATCCTTGTATTTTTTCAAACACTTGGTTTCTGGCTCGCAAAATCGGAAACTGTCCAAATTAAAAATACACTCCGCAACTGTTTTTAACTGTTCGTCAGTAGCTCCCTGAATCAGAATAACTTTCTTAGTTGGTGTAGCTTTCGCCAGATTTTCCAAAAATTCTCTGTTTTGCTGAAATCTCATTTTGGCAGATATACTTCACATTCTGGAGACGGATACACTGACGAGCGGACACGGTACAAGGTATTGCCGAGAGGATGGAAATCAAAGAATAAATACCCAAATCGACGGGCTGTAGCACGTTGGTAGGCGTCCAAAAGAAATGCGGCCTTGCCCGGACAAAATTGTTTGGCAATGTTGACGATCGTAGTCTGATCACGAATCTGATTCCAAAATAATAAATACTGGCAATTTATAGCTACGGTGCGAAGCTTTTTCTCAAACGCGTTTTGCAGAATGAGAATGACGCTGCAATCGCGATGATGAGCCTTCTTTGTAAACCAATCCACAACCAAATTATTCTCTTTTCCAACAAAGTCGGACATTTTGTCATCAAATATGATCAGCGTTTTGGGTTGAACCATTTTTTCCATTTCTTCCATTGATGATGTGAAAGTTACACCCTTCACCGAATCAAATCGACTTTGATACTCGCTGTAAACGAAAATCACGTGAGGTAGGTTTTCGCTAAAAACGTTACTCCTGTTTGCTATCAAATCTAACACAAAATTGGTCTTGCCACACATCGTTGGCCCGATGCAGCACATGGTAAATGGGTGATGAAGAGAAAAGTCTATATCCATGGTAAAACTCAGAATGACCAAATTTATTCAGTTACAAAAGAATTTAAACTAGTAATCATTGTTTGCTGGGAATCTTCCAGTGCCCGAATGCCAAAGTTCGAACACAGTCTTCAAGACAGTAGCGCTTCACATCCAAACCGCTGAGCGATTTTTTCTGCTTGCTAACTGTATAGAGAACATGCTTGAAGCTTTGGATATTTTTCATTGCCACATCTGGACAATGCTCCCCAGCCAACGCATTCTCATAGTCTTGTTGGTGCAAATCTTCAACTACCGTTTTGGACAATCCCTTTGCCTTCTTTTTGCACCGAACTTCGCGAATTGTTGACCCTGAAATCTTTGACTTGCCATTTTTTGAGGATCTGACGCAATACATTTTTGGCTTTGGAGCGACAATATGGGTAATTTCCCAGTTTGCTGTTTCATCAGACATCATGCCGAGAACTTTCTTGTTGATCGGATTGTGAAATCTTCCATAAATGGGGTCTTTGGGGTCGTAATCATTCATATCAAACCATTCTTTTTCATCTTTTTGAAATTCTTCATAAACATTCAAAGGAGTTTCCAAAAAATACGCAAAACTGTCGGTATCAGAGTACAAAAGTGCTGCTTGGGGAAACTTATTTTTCATGTATCCGTAATGAAAATTAAACATCACCAATTTTGATATCTCGAGGCAGGAGAATCCAACAGCGATAGGGTTGTTCAATGTAACGCTCAGTTTCCGCATCATTAGTAGTACCAATCCTTCGTGAATGATGTTGATGTTTTGAATTGTAGGTTTCTTATTATATCGTCTTTCCCTTGTTTCATCCATGATGGGAATTACATTTTGTCTGTCCCGAAGCTTCTCAATCATTTTGCCAAAGCCGCAGTTATTCAACAGTTTCCAAAATGCAATTTCAATATCACTGGAGGCTAATTGTCTCATACGTGTGTTGAAATCTATAAAGGGCTTCATCCAACAACTCTGAGTGAACTTGACAACTTTATGAATTCTAACAAGTTGACATCCAAGCTGCAGCCACATTTTAAGGTTGCGATAATGACACACCATCTCAATTTTGGGCAAAAAGTCAGCAATAAGTCGTTCAGTTTTTTCAATTCCAGTTGCGCCAGTCTCATCAATCAAAGTATTTTGAAAGTCGGAGAGGTTGGAACGGTCCACAAATCGCTTAACAGGAGCAGGTGGATAATCATTCAGAAACTCATGCATGTTTTCGGGAACTATCAAATCCACTTCAAACACGTAGCCAGTTTCATCATAGTCCCCAAGCCCAAGTATACCTTCAACGGTTATATTTTGCACTTCTTCGTCGGAGAGCCAAGCAAAATCCTTTTCAGGAAGGGGTTGAGAGAGAGCAAATCCATAAAGGTTGTTTACGTCGAAGAATTTGATCCAGGATATCTTCTCCTTAGGCCTAAACTCGGTTCCCATGAGGGGATTGTTCGCACTCGCCATTCTAAGACTGCCAACTGTTACCAGCCCGCCACGCACGCCCTTTTCAAACCAGTTAAACATGGTGGGGTCAGTCAGAAGATCAATTTCCACACCAGTCTTTTTCAATAAAGCATCCTTGGCCACCATGGGGAGACTAAAGTAATGCGCAAGGTCTAGCTCATAGTGCTTGAGCATTGTACGTCTATTAGCCTCAAACACATCTGCAAGAAGACTGACATCTAGGCTTACATATAAATCATGTAGATCTCCACAGTCCTTTAACCCAAAGCTTTTCCACACTTTTTGAGCATGTTCATAGTCCTCTTCAGACAATTCTTTCCCGGTAAGATCGTTGAGATATGCCGATCTAGGGGGAAGACAAGTTTCACTAAACTGTTTAAGGGATTTAAAGTAAGAGTAAGGGTAGGACTGTTTTCTGAAGAGGAGGTTTAAATCACCATGTTCACTGGGGTAACTTGGGATGTTTGCGTTTATGGTTTTGTTACACATTTCATTATAGCTCGACATATTTCTATCAGTCGTCATTACTCTACATAATTCTTCACTGCCGTTTTCAATATCTTGACGACATTTGTTTATATCCCATTTCCCAAATTCTTGTCTCGTAATTTTGAAACTGTCTGGATCATTTTTTGGTAAAGTAGCCACAAGCGAGTCTAGGGACTGAGGAAAAAAGGCGTAACTGTCTATGAAACGGATGTAGCCGTTTACAAGAATGCTGAGAAACTTTTCACTGGTTCTTGAAATAATCTCCAGATTATCTACAATCGATTTATCGCATGCTTGGACGATAAAATGGCTGTCGTATGCAGAAAAGTTGTGAAAGATTACTGGAATCGTTGAAGTCATTCTAGCAGCCAAATTACAGCAGTTATGAGCCCATCCAATAAAATTATATGGGGGTAAATGAGAATGGTGATAAACACGCCTCTTCTCCTTCAATATATCGAAATATGGACAATCGGTATAAGTGGGAAAGGGTTTCTTGCAAAAGTGGCAGACATCTGCATCATCAAAATGCGCCACATGGCGGTGATCTGCTAATACACGAATGGCATCATGCTGGTAATGTTTCATCCATTCCTTCAAGTTTTCACACACCATAATTATTTCTTCCAAAAATTGTTGTGCCACATTCTCGTCGCTTGACAGTGCACGGTAGCGACTGCTTTGAAACCTGTTGCCTTCGTGGTCCACAACTATCCAAGCGTAACCGCAGGGTACGTGCAGTTGCAATTTTTTTGTTTTGCCAACTGAGTTGTCTTCATAGTCTGGGAGAATACTTTCAAAATCTGCATAGATGCGGAAAGGTGTTACTTGGGTGCGATGCAAATTTGTAAAGCTGAGCTGGCTATCTTTTGGCATAGACGTTTTCTGTAAGCCTCTGCTGGCACAATTTCGTCTGTGTTCCTCGTACGATTTTCTATGTACGAAGCACTGCAAACAATTCCTGCAAATAAATTTTACTTGCTTGTTTTTATCGGAGCGGAGGAATGGTACAAGATCCCGAATTAACACAAAGTGATCGGGTCTGGGAAAACCTTCAATCGTGTCCGCCACAAGAAGCAGCAGATCTATTTGAATGGGTCTGTCTTCGGGGCACAAGTAACGCGGATAGCATTTTGATCGTATTTTCTCTTGCATTTGCCCATAGGTGATACGCTGAGTTTTTTTACTTTTCCGCCGCGGTTCGTAATCTTCACCGTCATTTTCCTCAGGATCAATAATATAAATTTCGTCCAAGTCCTCGTCGTCTATTTCATAAGCAATAACACTTAATCCAATTTGCGGGTTTTGCTTTTCAAATTTTGGAATTTGTTCAATTGACAAGGGATAAGTCAGTCCGTCTAAATTTAGATAATGGATGTATCTCTTGTACGTTTCAACCTTCTTTGCATGCAGGCAACGCTTTTTATAATTTGACGGCCCCCCCGCAATACCTGCAACTCTGGGATCGGCAAGAATGCTCCAAACGAAGCACTTGAGGTGGTCCAAGTCTTCATTAACCACATCATTCCTGATATTGAGCAAAGTTTTGCATTTTCGCTGTAATAAAGGTGGCAGATCCATGTAACTGGATCCGCGAATAGGCTGGTAGTTTTGTATGTTCATTACAAACTGTTTGATGTGGTCCAGAGTCCAATTTGATCCGTTTTGAGTAAAATTTTCAACTTCCACAGCAATCTTGTTCATGGCTGTATCCATAATCCTCGGAATAGCAGATTCGTGCATTATAAGATGTCCAAACGAAGTGCTTACTTGCATGTCTGGTCCATCAGTAAATTCCACTTCACCGGTCGCAGGATTTGTTCGAGAAAACACCGAGTATATGCTAAAAAATACTCGAAGATTTTTTCTTTTTCTCAATTCATCCTTTAGAACAGCAGTCGCTGATTCCCTGCAAGCATCAAATAATCGGTCAATGTCCTTGAACGCTGCCACACCTTCCAAGTCAGCCGAATACATTGCAAATTTTCCATTAATGCCAGTTTGAGTTAGAGAGAACTGAATTTGCGGTTCAACCCCACCCCCATGTTGATACTCGAAATAGTCGGGATGCATTTCGTAAAGGTGACGGTCCAAATCGCAAGCACGTGCAAAATTAGTTACACAATGATGGCAGAAACGCTGTTGGTAGCATTCATTCGGGATAAATTCTTGAGCTTCAGGGTTAAGATTTGAATTTGACACCGGGGTCCCTGGCGCCTGGTGTGCAGCTCCCAGCAAGGGCACTTGTTGATAGTTGAAAGCGGTAGGGGGGGTTTGTTGCCAATCCATCTGCTGCTGGTGATAGAATAGGTCTCGGGTAGTTTGAAAATTTGGCTGTTGCAAGATGCTTTGTTGATAGTAAGATGGCTCATGGTAATATTGAAACTGAGCAGATGTAAGCTGATTATTGTATGAGGCAGAAGATGGTTGCCAATTTACTGGTTGTTGATAATAACTTGGCTCAGGCCAGGTTTGAAAATTTCCCCAATTTTGCACAGCTGTACTTGGCAGCTCAATCGGAGGATCATTATAATAAGATGGTTCATGGTAAACTTGCAAATTTTCACTCGGTTGATGAGCGCCCGCAGGTGTCTGATACCAATTTAATGGTTGCTGGTAGTAAGAAGGCTCCTGGGAGATTTGCGAATTTGACTGTGTTTGCAGGTAAAAGTTGTCGGTAGGAGCGGCTCGCCAAGTTAAAGGCTCCTGATGGTAAGACTGTTCGTGGTAAGGCTGCTCATTTCCAGGTGGTTGCCACACAGACGGCTGCTGATAAGGTGTCAGCTGTTGATGAAAAGTATTTTGAGGAGGCATATCAGCATTGCTGACGGGCACTGTTTGGTTAGTATTGAAGTAAGGGTTGTCCATTGCTAGAAGTAGTCGTTGTTACACAGACTTCCAAAACTGAACTGATGGGAGGAAGAGGAAGTTCCCCTTGTATATGTTGAACTCGGCTCAACAGGTGTTAAGAGCAGGTGTTTAATGTAGGTGTTAAGTGCATTGGAGTGTGAAATAAACGAGCAGCATATGCCAATGATTTTTTTTTATTTTACATTTAAATTTGCTTACAAGTTATGTTTTTTTAGCCTAGAACACTGCTTACCACAAATGTTAGATATATTTCTCAGGTTCAAATAAAACTTTTTAACCATACTATCATTACGCTTACAGTTTGAGACAAATAAAGATTCAATCTTTGTCGGTGACCTTCCTATAGCCCTAAAATACAAGTAAAATAAGCAATATTCGCCACAAACAGCACTATTCTTGCATTGCCTAACTATTTTGTTGCTTGACGACATTACTCCTGAGAGAGGTAAGACAGCATATGTGGATATGGGATTTCCATAAGAATCAAAATATTCAAATGAGCTGGAATTTTCTGCAAAAAAGGCCAACCAGTGGCGTCCAGGCTGATTCATCGGATCTATATTTCTAATTATTGCGCAGGGGTAGGCGGTGATGTTTAAGGGCTCATCTGCTGCAAGTACTTTCCAAAATTTCACTCTTGTAGGTCTTAATAGCTTTGCTAGCGCAGATTCCAAGGTGACAGTGTCCAATCCTTTAGCGGGTAATGACATTTTTGTCTTTGTCAATCTCTATTAATCCTTGGAATTGACCGTAACAAATTGCTTGAAGTGGTTCGGTAAGAGTAGATAGTAGGTGTATAGGTTTGCTCCACCCTAAAAATAGTCAGATAAGATGGAGATAATGGATGAATCACTAGAGATAAGGGGTGAATCACTAGAGA
>JAAXYW010003436.1:0-11667 GCA_036851895.1 Orthonychiurus folsomi | reverse complement strand
AGTTATTTTACTTTATTGTGGAGAAGAAATTCCTACCAAATGTTTTTCGTCATTAAAGAAAATGCCAAAACTTTCATTTCAAACCATGTAAAATATAATTGGTCAAATTTTTCAAACTTCGGGTGTCGAATTACGAATTAATAAGACATAATTCTTGAAAAACAAGTTTATTGTTTCCTAATGACATAAATTTTGAATCAACACTGATTGAATTGTAGTCAATTCAAACTCTAAAGCCCTGAATTCAATTTTTAAATAATTTTATAAATGCGGTGGGTAGTTTCGAAGTACTCTGCCTGATTACAGGAAAGCTCTTAAGGACATTACTTTGAGTCCAAGGCAGTAAAACCCTCCCTCTTTACGACGGCAATCCAATTTAGGGGAAAACAAAACTTTTAGTTCCCTCGGATTGTACTGTTTCCTGAACTTTTTATCCCAAATCATTTGTTTTGTTCCCCTCCTACTCAGCCATTTATTTCCACCGCAAAATACATTGCTATTTTGAGGTTTAATTTTGTATTCATGTATTCGATTCAGGGGATGAAACCCCTCTGTCAACATTTCTTTGCAATGTGTTGACAAATCTTTAGCATTTCATTTCAATGAATGCATTAGTGCGACACTAAAATACAACGCGATGCAATTCAATGAGATGTTGATTAAATTAAATCATAACTAATCCGGATTTACCGTTTTACAAATCATCATCTTTACATGTATAGTACCAGATTTCAACACAATCCACACATCCACACAATCCGTAGGCTGTAGTGTTTGCAAAATAACTGCAATGGATTTACACAATACAAAAAATACTCAAATTGATTTACGTGTGCTATGCTATGCACACGTAAATGCGTGTTTACTGAATGATTGCAAATTGTACACACATGTGTTCCTTCAAACACGTACAGCTAAATGTAAATCTAACTGTCATCATCATCTGTTTTTGTCTTCCACAAAACAGCAGTGGACAAGTCACAATTCACAAATTGTGTGTGTAAAATGTGTAATCCTCCTGCGCATCAACATCACGATTCAATGCTTGCTCTGCTCAACAGCAGGTTCCCAAATTGCGGCCATTATTACTAAAA
Organism: Orthonychiurus folsomi; assembly: GCA_036851895.1. Taxonomy (NCBI): domain Eukaryota; kingdom Metazoa; phylum Arthropoda; class Collembola; order Poduromorpha; family Onychiuridae; genus Orthonychiurus; species Orthonychiurus folsomi. Next base: position 10,573 of record JAAXYW010003436.1, on the reverse strand, counting down.
CATGAAGTCAATTACGAACGGCGTAATGTAAATTTGTACAAAAACAGAAGACAACAGTAAACATCTCAAAGACAGTCGTCAGTGTCCGTCTGCTGTTTCATCCTTAATGGGGGAATCCAGAAAGCGTGTAAAACCATGTATGCATAACTACCTTCAATTTGGGAGACAAGTCATTTCAATGAGAACATTCTCACGGTGTGGATTTTCTATTTTTAACTAATTTTGTAAAGGATGAATACCAATTTTTTAATGTTTTGAAAAATACTTACTGTCTCTTGCAAAGAAACATCATTAGTTTACAAAAAAAAGCATATTTCCATAAAATGAGGTTGGTTTTTGTTGTGTGGTTGAAAAAAAAATGATTTCCCCCAGATACTACATTAATGAACCCAAGAAAGACTCCTCAAATTTCCTTTGTTCATTAGTTTACAAAAAAAAAGCATATTTCCATAAAATGAGGTTGGTTTTTGTTGTGTGGTTGAAAAAAAAATGATTTCCCCCAGATACTACATTAATGAACCCAAGAAAGACTCCTCAAATTTCCTTTGAATCCTGGAAAATAGGAAAAATGAGCCCTTCAATGGTTATTTCCCGCCCCATGCTTCACGGATACTGAAATTGGAGAAACCTTCCTGCCTGCCTACGTACGTCTATTTTCTATTCTCATCAGAAGAAAACTTTGAAGTGAAAGAATAAAGCCCACATGTCATAAAAAAGTGAGCTCCACGCCTACGTCGGTATGTAATTTGAATTCAATCCTTTTGCAAAAAAATCCTTTGCAAATAGTCAAAAGAAGTAAGCCATTGTTTTGCATTCTGTGGTCGCCCCGCAATATTATCTACCTGGCATTCCCCTGCCACGTGCTGCTCATTTGTACAGTATTAAAATAGCCCAAATAAATGTGAGACATGAAAGAACCGAAACTTAATATTTAAGGGAATAAAAAAAGTTGATGAATACAAAAAAGGAAGAGCTAGCTGTCCCATTCTAAATATGCTCATTAATTACGGTAGAATATAAGTTTAAACTAAAGACACATTTTCAAACTAGGAAACTAGCAAAATAAATCCTAAGATTTCCAAGACGTAAATATACGTTGAAATTATGAGAGAGCCGAGAGAGTGGTGGAGTTTCCATTTTTCATCCAGTGGACCTCCTCCCTTAGGTAAAGCGTCAATGAAGAAAAGTTGCTACGTGCTTCCCTCCTAAGCTTTCGTGAAAAAAAAAGTATTTGAAATATTCGGAGCACGGAAGGAACGAGGGACTTTCTCCATGTCTCAATCAAACGTGGATCCAAACCCGGAATCACGTACGTTTCTTGATACTTCCCAGTCCCAATTCAAGGAGAAAACTACCGGGTTTTCGCTCTAACCAAACCAAATGGCAGATGGGCATTCATCTACCCGTACACATGAAGCGTATGTCTTGAGAAGAACATGGATGGACTGGGGATATTCCCTTGGAATCCGGAAGGAAAGCCCATACTCATTCCATGTCCAAACTACAAACACTCCAAGGACCCACCACCGGTTTGCCCAACTATTTCCTCACATCCTCAATATCCTTTGACCCACATCCCGTACCAATCATAAATCTCTTATAATTGCATTCAGAGTCATTCACGTGCTCTTAATTTTTTATTATTACACTCCCTTTCCATTCCACTCAATGCCTCTTCATCCCACGTACGTGGATATATTGCTTTTCCGGAAACTTGGGAATACGTACTGCACAGCTACAAAGTGTTTCACTTTCAGTTTAATAAAAATCGAATCCATTTGTTGAGAGAATTTTCATCAAACAAAAATAATTTACTCTTAACGCATTATATTTTCCTGGCAGAAATTTCAGCAATATCGACCAGTCTTGAAATAAATGCCAATGAATTCCTGTAAATTCTCAATGCTTCCATATTTATGCTTGCCTTCAATGCATAGTACAATTGTCGTCATAAACCGAACCCAATTTCCTGAGAAATTCCAAGTGAGGGAGGAGCACGCTACTAATGTTAATATCCCATGCCATACCTCTCTTAATCGCCATCCTACACATTATTTCAAGAGCAGTGCCTGAGTGCCCTTGCTCCAAAACCAAACTAAATTCAAATTCTCTTTCACGGTGAATATTATTATGAGGAAGGATTTAGAATAAGGGCCGGGCGACCCGAAACGCGATGGAATAGCATAGCCAATTCATGGCTAACCAAATTCCCACAAGAAACACACCTGGCTGCCATGAGTTGCGTTGCCTGCCATGCCATACCATAAGGAAGCGTGATTCCTTCATGGGCGCGTGTTCCTTTATTAATGCGTTTAAGGCGTTCCAGAAGACAAGGTGTTGGTCTCCATCTGCCACCCAATCTTCATGTTAACACGCAAAGTGAATTTGAATTCTAACAGGAAATAATCGTAATGGATGAATTTTACTGAGGGTAGTCGTCGTGGTTTGTTGACTCCAGGTTCCATGTGCAGTTCCATCCAGTCAGTCACCTTACGAGCGTATTTATTGCTTTTTCTATTCCTTTGTTGGACTACCTGTGGGGCTGGCCATGCAATATTCTAAATAAAGCTTGCCCATATGATTTGGACACGTGGAGGGCTACACCTAAGAAAATGGACGCCGACCGCGTCGGATTAATCTGGATAAAATTTGGCAGGAGTTGCTATGTATTTTATATAACGAATCCCGAAAGAAATTGTTTTGAAGCAATTCAGAAATACCATGATTAATGTTTGCTGTCAATTTGGAAGGATCACAAATCCCAAGCTAAGCTACAGTTTCAAGGTATAATAATACAGAGTGGAATTACATACAAGAATGAATTAAAAAACTCCGAATTACTGTAAATGTTGGTGTAATGGAATGCGAAACCGCTGGGTGACTGACAGTGTAAACCACTTTGTACAGCTTAAGTTCAGACGAATTCGGGAAATTACCGCAAACAAAAAACATGTAATGGTGAATGGATTTTGTTCAACGCATGTTATTAGTATGGTTCATACCATTATGAAAAGTACATTCTTTATATGTAATACTGCAATTATGTCCACTCTAAGCCAAATGTGGTCATTAAAGTCCGAATATGGTCTGCGGTAGACAAAAGGGGTATCACCATGCAGTACAATATAACACAAATTCGTCAGGTTGAAATTCCCGTAAAATTCTCGTTGTTCTTTGTTTTCGTAGAATTGTGTATTAGTGCGTTATTTTGGCACATACAAAAAATGCGAGAAGGACAAAGAAGTGTCATTTTTTCTATTAAACATGGAGACATTTCTAAGTCTAACACAAAAAGTTCATAGCAAACTACTTGTAATTATCATCAGTGTTGGTTTCCGCACCTATATGGGGTAATATAAAACATTTCGGTCCACCTGCATCCACAACAAATTAGTGTGAGATTTCATCAGTTTGAAACAAGAAACCCCAACCCAGTAATTTCATAGCAATAAATTCGTGGCAAAAATAAACTATACCCACTAATTTGAATGATTATTATCCAACTTTATCATATTTCCGATCATGAAGTGTCGATTCGAATGAGGGTTGACCACCCTAGAAGGAAATGGAAAAGCAACATTTACATTACGGAAACAAGCCAAATTATACGAATACGCCACACACACATTTATGGCTAACTTCGTACCTGGACTGCCTGGACACTGCATTTCATCTCCACAATGTACATGTAGTACTGTACTTAAAATAATTGCGTTAGAAATTAAAATTCTATTTGCATTTCATGTTGTAGTGCAGTACTGATATACTGGCATATACTAAACCAGTGTCGATCAATGGACTCATTTATGAACACAGTTTTGTCAAATAATATTCTACGTTTATAATCCAGCCCATATTGCACATTTCTATCTTTAGATTGTTCTTTTTGAAAAACACAAGATACTCAAAGGCACAAGTCGGCAGATGAATGAAAAAAGGGTTCGTTTTTGACCATAACATTGAAGGAACAGAAGGACTAGTTTCTTTCCATGCTGGCCATCCAACGCATGCACTTGAATGAAATTCAAAGTGAAGAAACCCAAACAGGAAAGAAACACGGGAGTGAGATGGGAATAAACAAGATAACAGTTCCTTTCTGGCTCCAAAGCAAACAGAATGGAATTGGTCTTGAGAACATATTGAACTCGAGCATTTCGCCTCACCTGCCATCGCCGTCAGGGAAGCCGGCCGTTTGATTGACCACATTCTGTTGTAGGTTTGCCACGAGTGAAGGGAAAGAGTTTATGGCACGACGAAAGAGGGAAAAAAATAATCTTATGCATTTTGCAGATGGTGTGTCTTAGCACAGGATCATCCAAGTACGAGCACAAGCAATCATGCAATTTCACCAGGGCCAGGGCGAAAACCCGCCAAAAATCGAAACAAAAACAAAGGAATCTAGCCAACCCAACCCACGCCACAGCACAGTGGAATAAGACTGATGCTGATGCAACATTCCACTCTCTCTGATTTCAGAACAAGAATGATGAGATTCCCGAATCCCAAAGAAACTTTCCTCCGTAGGAAAAAAAATTGGATTCTTTCATGTTTGGCATGCCGGAGTACGGAGGGTTTGGAAGAAAGGGAAGGGTTATATCTGGAACAAGCACTAGTTAAAAATTGATTGCTCAAAGAGAAACTTTTGATTAGACCGAAGCAGGATCGTGGTAGAATCTATCTTGGAAAGTTGGGTATTTGTGATTTTCCTTTTCCCGGGCGTGTAAATTACACTATAATTTAGAAGCTGGGATAACTCTCTGTGTGTAGACAATAAACTAATTAACAATTATTACAAATTGAAATTCGACGCACGCCTCAAAACATGCTTCCAGTAAAATTGAGTGCTCAGGGTTAATGCAAGTGACTTCAAAGAAATTTAAAAGGAAATCTCGTGATTTGGCATCAACAAAGTTAAACAAAACAAAAACAAATTAGAATACTGAAACTAATTATCACATACCGTATGCATGTTACCGTTATTTCAAAATGGTTATTGTTTGCCTGCAATTGTCAATGATGTCCTTAAAACAAGCACGGCAATTTCTTCATTCATGAAATCATTCAACCCTGATGCATTTCAAAAATGATATGATATACTAAAATAAAATTCATTTGCAAATCTTCAAGTTTGGTCGTTCTCACAAAGATGGATACTCGTCTTATCAACTATCTCCATATTCCAACGCATGAGCAGAGGGAGAGTTATTTGAGCTATTGCATTGGTAAAGAGGAAATCGAAAGAGGACTTCAATGAAAATGAGCCAAACTCCATTAGTTCCAATTGAATAAAAACCTGGAGATCCTGTGCTCCAAAAACCACATTTGACTATGCGTAGGTATCTTTCATTAAAAAGTTTATGACTAATGACCACATTACTGGAAACGACGTGAGACGCGAGAGCCCATAACCGCGACACGCACGCACACCAATCCGCTTACATGCCACGACATGCAAACCTCTGGATCCATCCGTTGTATTTTCCAGTCTCCAACTGGAAAGAAGTGTGAAATGAACTTTCTCCACTCCAATCAGATTTACATAATTTATGCGGCCAATGAACTTTGAGGGTGGAGGGAGCAGAAAACCTCTCCATGTGCTTTCGAATGAGGACATGACATAACTACCGTTTGAAGGTCTACATTCATTGACCATGACTTGATAAAGCTTGTTAATTATAAAATTCTAGACAAAATCTTCACGCTCAAAAATCTCAAGCTAAGAAATACAAAATTTATTAATCCAGACGTTTTCCCCAATTCTTTCGTGGGACAAAGAATAATTTTCACCCCTTTGCCATTTCCCCAAGGTATTGAGCAAAAGCTCGCCGCTTTTCCGTTTGGATGAAGTAACGTAGTCTACTGCTTCTACTCCGACTCCTCATCTCATTTCTGGCTTTATTTTACGTAGATGAAATCGTCTTGAGGAATGGACCGGAATACGAAAGTGGATCCCATTCACACAAATACAGTCGCGGAGGCGAGGAGTAAAATGACGACAAGACATTCAGGAAGGGGAAACGAATGCCTTAGCACCCCAGGAACAGAAAAACCGATTCTCAAAGTGAGAAACTCTCTCCAAGACATTCCAAGGAATTGGTGCTTACCGGCTAATGTGACTACGAAGAGGATGAAGACGCTGACTTCTATTCGAGTCCAAAGTAAACTACCCATAGCTGGATCACGTACGGTGACGATACCGGAACAAACCTCTAAAATACAGTCGGTATTTTGGGGGGATGAGACAAGTCGGTTCCAGAATCCAAAACTTCCACTGACTATTTGCTTCCCGCCAAAGTCTTCAAATTATGTAATGGGTTATTTCGGCAGACCAAGTTGGATCCTAAATCCCACTTGACAAAGATGAGGACTTACTTCACTCAAGTGGAATGGGAGGAGATCTTGTTGACATTGCCCACTTGACGTCGCAAGTCGCAAAGAAGATCAAATTTGAGGTGCTCTTCTGTTTAAACACCTCTAGTTAACAGGTTCAAATATGTCCCGGGTAGTCTATAACGTCCTTGGTGTTAATTTAGGCAAATTTGATTTAGTCTTTGCACAAGTTTAGCACACATTTGTATTTTGAAAAATTCCCGTTAGCTACACACAACATACGTATATACGTATACATACGTGTAATTCAATCTTTTGTTCTTTTAACCACAAACGTTTGTGTTGACTCCCCTCCAATTTACTGGGGTTGAAATCCACATTTTGGTTAACAATGTATACACGGGGAAAGAAGGGGTGATTTCAGAACAAACACAAGGTAAGGATTTCACGATGACTTTCGTTCGTGTATGTGTATGTTGTGTGTGTATTTGATGATGTTGAATGCTAGCCACGCAAGAATTTGTAGCCCACGTCTACTTTCCTCAAATGCTGAATGAAGACTGAAGGATCGCGTGACTGGATGTGGGGAAGATTTCTGTGTGTTTTCCCTTTCCCTTTCATCCATGCGTTTTGTGAACACATGCAATTCGGATTGGGAGGCACTGCACTCCCCCCAATCAAATCCAACCTCATGTCTTAACTTTTAACACACTTGCTTATGTACTTGAGGACTTGCAACTTTATTGGTTTCAAAACCTTCATGTTTACACCAAAGAAATTACTTTTGAAAAGTGGCTCTGACAAATTAAAATGGAATTTAACTAACAAATTAACTGTAAATGTAAGTAATACAATGTTTAATAAAGCGTAGTAAATATACAACCAGAGGTATAAATAGAATTTCATATCATAACCCAAATCTTAAACATTTTAAGAATATGATTATTTCTGTTGAAGCGCATGTGTGTCGAAAAGTGGGAGAATAGTGAAGAATGGAGGCTTTTTTCACTTGAGCAGTTTCACTTTTACAACTCACTTGGAAAGAAAGTTGAGGAGTGAAAAGTCTGGATTTCCAAAAGTGAAATGCAGTTGGGTAGTAACAGATATGATTTGGTAGGGGGTCCCATAAAGGAGGAAGATAACACTCCTTACTAGGCAACTGTCCGAGGAGGGAAAACTTACTTCCACGACGGAAGTGTCTCTTATGCATTTCGGATTGGGGCATTATTGTAAGCCAAGGCCACCCGGACATGCCATGTTATCTGGAACATAATGCTGGCGGAATTCCTTCGACAGTTCTACAGTACACATCTTTTGACAAACGAAACCAATTCAGACTTCGCGCTCGTCGAATCAGTCGAATGTGTGATTCTTGCACTTCTCCCTCAGAGTGTCACTGGAAATGCAAATTGTATAGAGATTCTCAGAAGAGAAACATGTCATAGGCGCCGTGCATTTCCCTGGAAAGTAAAAACCGTAAGTTACAAACTGAATGAATTAAAATTTAATTTGTTCGCAGCTTCATTCGACAAAATCGAAGCATCAATAAACGAAAGAATTAAATCGTTCTCAATCTTATCAAATTTTTGTGGTGATACTTTAATGTGATTTCTTGAAGGAAACTTGAGCAAGTTGCGTTCTTATAATTTTGACTACTAACATTGTTTTTTTTGGATGTATGAGTTGCTGGAGAACTCCAACTTTTCGTACAGTCCATTCTACCAGCCAATTGTCATCGTATTTACATTACTGTTGTTCTTTTCAAATGCGACTAGTGATTTGCGCAACAGGTAGAAAGAGCAGGTAGAAATAACTTCTATGAAGTTATTACTGATAGAATTTCCACTAACATACACAAATGCACGCCTCAGCTCAGATCTCAGATGGTGTTCGTTCGAAACTAATTAAACCATCGCCGGTAACATTGCGTCACTACACAATGTTACCTCGTTAGATTTATTTCAGTTTGTGTGCTGTTTGAGATTTAGTATACTTTCGCTATGTAAGTTTATTTGCCGTGTTATGTTGTATCTACTTAATAAGATGATGCTGATATGCCTTGCTTCTAATGAAACTGATATGACCATTCAACCACAATTGTGTATATTTGGTAAAGAAATAGCTAGAAGACGAAAATACCGTCGGAATATATTCTAATGAATAAAGTTTTATTTTTGTAGCTAACATGTAAATTACTAGAGGGACTATTACTAAATAATTTATTTCTCGGAGAGCAAGAGCAAGTCAATTGTATTTGCAAATACTGTCTCCAACATCAAAACAATTGTTAACTTTTCGATGAAGCCGAAATTGCCAATTGTAAATCGAATTGGAGCAAAAGACTTCCCAACGGTTCCACTGTTCTCGTTTTCAGAATCTAGTATTTGTGTTGCAGTGTTGCAAAATTTGGATATTTTGAAAGGAATGAAATAATAATACACCCCCAGTATAAGCTGCATAATGATATTCAAAACTTGAAGGATGACTTCTTGCTGTATAGCAATAAATGAATACAACTGTAGTACATGCATGACAATAATGAAACTGAGTATGTAGGGCAGAAGGGGGCAAACGGATAGATTCAATTGGTTGATGAGGATCTGCCAGCATCTGTAATGCATTGACAAGAACTTCCGTCGTCTTGTAAAGGAGATATTGATCGAATTCTTAACTTTGCTGTAAATTAATCAAGAGACTAAAACTTGGTAAAAGCAAACAAGCACTGACCGCTTAAAGATACTTACATAATGTTGTCCAATATATCCTGGGCAATAAACATTGTGATGCAGAGAGCAGTTGCAATGAGTGCACCGGCCACACAATAGGTCATGAAGAAGAATTGGATAAATCCCATCGAAATCATCCACGGAATGGAACAATGCATCATTTCTTTTCCACAACAAACTGGCAATAAGTGCGCCATGTAATGCATTTCACATCTCGTCAAGAATACAGCTGCTACGCCAAGAGGTAAACAAAATATGGCAACACACTGAATTGCAATTAAAATTGCCGTGAGGTTATCATGTTTTCCCTTGTAGGTTTCTTCCGAGTTCCCTTCATTGAAATTGTAGTAAATATTAAGTTTGATGTCGCCCAGGAAGGAATAGCATTTTGGCTTACTTGCATATTGAATGTAATAGTAGAAGAATTCATTCAATGTTCTTCCAATTTCTTTGTACCAAATCCAGTTATGCCAATGGAATGTGCCTGTAACAAAATTGCCAGTGATGAGAACCAGACGCCACATGTCCATAGATTTTGACAAGTTCAGTGGATAAATGTAAAGTTTTTCCAAAATGAATTGAAGCATAATTGCAATTTTGAGCAGCGTGAAAACTGATAGTGTACAAGTGAAACGGAATTTGCACCATTTTGATTTGCATTCAACTACTTTTCCAGTTGTGCTATCCCATTTCAATGGCATTACTCCTAAGCGGTGCACCAATCTAACCAAAATACTTGTCACCTGAAGAGCGTGCAAGTTTCCTTCCTCCATTTGAAAATGTGTACAGAGTAATAATTGTTTTAGACTACTTAGATACAGGGTGATTCTTTTTGTCTGGTCCGATTACAAAAATTCATAACTTCAGTTTCTACCCTAGCTCCAGGTGAGAAAGGAAAGACAGACGACTGTTCCGTGTTCCGTGTTCCGTGCTTGACTTTGATTAAGACATGATAAACAAATTTCCAAATCCAAACCACATTTCAAGCCGAATGAATTTTTAATGCAAAATACTGTAAGTGTTTAAATAGTCCTTACATTAAATTATTTCGTAACCCGTGTCTCCCGTGTGCGTGAATGGTTGAATGGCCACTTGTTCCGCATTGGAAAACATGATGGGTTAGTGATTCACGATATTTAAAGCATGCCTTATCAGTTTCACGAATCTGGGGAAATAAAAGTTTCCTGTTGTGTAATAAACACTTCCCCGTTGGCGTTGTTCATACTCTAGTAATTTAGGTTTATTTTGAAAACAACACTGGTACTCTAATTTAAGTTTCAAATAGCAATTTCTCAAGAAAAAAAAAATAAATAAAATATAAAAAAAATATGAAAAATGTGTATATGTGTGAAAAATAAATGTTAAGCACTTCAAAGCTCTTTAAACAACTGTAAAAAGACAAAATTTTTATTGCGATCGTAGTTCTACTTTCTAATTTTGTAAATTCAGTTTCTCAAGTATAAAGGTTTTATATCTATGTGTTGTGCATGTAGATCTATTATTTTTCTTTGTTGATT
>JAAXYW010003435.1:0-11691 GCA_036851895.1 Orthonychiurus folsomi | reverse complement strand
AGTTAATGAATACCAAATGTAAGTAATTGTGCACGTAAATGTACGTAGAATTGAACTGATTAATGCTGACAATTTTTTCCTTGTCAATTTGCGCGTGCATCTAAATCTTGGAACTTGGATATTAAGCTCAACTTTGTGCATGACAACTTCTGTCCGATCGGTTTGATTTAATTGGAAAAGACCGGCGGATCTGCTTAAAATTGCGGAAACAAATCTAGGAGCTCAATTCATTCTTATTAGCTGGCCATAGGAGTCAGCTGTGAATTTGTAACAAACAAGTGTGTATACTGCATACCATATATAATTGTCCCTGTATTTTGATCATGTCAATTAAACTGGTCAATTTATTCGTCCTAGTTTAAATGACAGCGGACGGTAGGTCCATTTGAACCATGTGCACATTTGGAGTAATTGAATAAAATTTGTTGAGTGCGTCCGTCCGTGTGAGTGCGTGTATAGCAAGTCATCATTTGCCAGTACACATACACCATAATATGTTGAAGGCCGGAATAATTTGCAGGGTTCAATAATAGTCGGTTGTCGAGTCCACCAAGTCACCAATTCTTCACACACTTCCAACAAGAGCACTTCAAACCCTCCATTTCCACTACGAAAAATGGGGAAAGTTTTAAATTTAACCGCCTTTGTTTGTGCATTGTTCCTGGCTGCTATTACAGTCGTAGTATGTCAACATACATTTTTAATTGATTCTGAAGAGGATTCCGAAAGCTCGAGCTCCGAGGAAATTTCTTCAACAATGACGACACGGAGGGATTTAATCGGAAAGCACGAGATGAGGAGAAATTTAAACATCCCGCTCCAAGCGGGTGACCAATCGGAGCAATGGCCGGAAGTGGAGACAAAGAACGGGGTGCTGCGGGGGAAGACGGTCGTCACCAAAAATTACCGGGATGCTCAAGTCAAGTACGTAAACAATTTGAAATAATTTAAATTTCCCGCAAAACTCATGGAGTTGAATTTAGAGAAAAGGAGGTTGTCGCATTCCTGGGGATTCCATTTGCCAAACCACCCATCGGTGGACTCCGATTTCGACGGCCAGTTCCACTCGGGAAATGGAATGGCGTGCGAGATGCTACGACGCTCCCAAATTCCTGCCCGCAGGTACACATCCTTGAGACCCTCACACCGCGGGTAATTTGAAAACTTTTTTCCATCCAGGTCATCCATTTTATTTTCCATCCAGGTCTTAGCAGACACGAACCCAGGATTCCGAGGTGAAATGCAATGGAATGCAAATACAAATATCTCCGAGGACTGCCTCTACCTAAACATATGGATCCCTGGATCCATTTTTCGGAATATTCGGAATCCATTCTCCGCGTTGTCCAGCATTATTTTTTGGATCCATGGTGGCGGGTACCACAGTGGAACGAGCACGCTGGACATATACGATGGGGCTACGTTCGCCGCTGAAAATGAGATCATCGTCGTATCTACTCAGGTAAATTTGAAAAATGGGACAATTTGCCCCAATTTGAGTATTAATTAGCTATTTCAGAAATTGTGTTAAGTGGGGCATATTTGATTGCTTTATGACGGTAGAGGTGCGCATGCGCCAAAAGTACTAATGCCGCAATATTTTAAAGTACCGCCTAGGAGCTCTGGGCTTCCTCTACTTTGGCACAGATGACGCTCCTGGTAACATGGGACTATTGGACCAGCATTTAGCCATGCAATGGGTCAGCGATAATATTAAAGCATTCGGGGGGAATCCAGGTAAGTTCCACCAAAATTTGAAATCTAGAATTCTGTTGATATCCATGCTCTCTTCTAGATGAAGTAACACTCATGGGAGAGAGTGCCGGAGGCGCATGCGCAACCCATCATTTGTTGAGCCCATTGAGTCGGAGTTTGTTCAAACGAGCGATTGCCATGTCTGGAGATGCTGGATCGAGTTGGGGTCATAGATCCAAAACAGTAGGCATGGGATACTTCGTACAAGATTGCGAAGGATGCTGGATGCTGTCAAGATGAATACTATGCGGTAAGAAATACCATAGAAAAATGGAAATTTTAAATTTCAAAGTAGAAACTGAAATTGGAAGATGAGGTGTATTGTTTCTCACAGGGTCAAGATATTAGCAGAGTACTTGCGTGTCTTCGGAAAGTGGATCCAGATACGATACTCACAGCCCAGCATACAAACCCGCCAAAGAATTTTGAAGGTTTTCCGATGTATCCAACAATTGATGACTATTTCCTACCGGATGACCCCCAGGTTCTCCTTAGGAATTGGGATACGAGGAGGGCGGACCTGATGATGGGCACTACGGAGAATGAAGGCAGCTACTTTACCGTTTATGCCTACCCAAAATATTTTAACAAAGAAACGCGGACTCCGGTATCCTACGATGGATTCATGACCACATTGATGGATATTTTCCATGATCGACCGACATTTGAACTGGATGCCATTGTTACTCAGGTACTTTCTCACAATTTTTATTGAGTTTAAGTCGCGGAATTTGTCTTGTCTAGCTCGGGACATATTGAGATTAAACATTTGCTGGATAACTATAGTGCATTTAATTTAAATACAACTAATTTCTAGTATACAAATTGGGTGAATCCTGAGGACGGCTTTGAAAATCACTGATAGATTGGCTAAGGTCATCGGGGATGCTTTTTTTACATGCCCAGCACAGGACTTTATGCGGAAATGGGCAACACGTGGCTCTAATGTTTGGTACTACTATTTCAATGCTGTGAGTAATTACAAGTTTTTGAATAGTACATATTTAGCAAGATATTATTGCAAAATTCTGTGAGTTATTTGCAGCGAAGTGAACAAAGTCCGTGGGGAGAGTGGATGGGTGCAATTCATGCGGATGACATCGAATTTGCATTTGGCGTCCCTCTCCGACGCCCCGATGCTCCAAAGCGGGAAATGGACATTAGTTCAAATTTTATGGCTATGCTCTCAAAATTTGCAAAGAATGGGTAAGCAAGCATGCGCCCCAAGTGTTTAATTTTTAAACCGTATACTACGTTGGAAAATAAAAATATAAGACTGAAAGTATCATGAAATTTTGATTTTTTCAGAAATCCGTCAGATGATTGGGCAAAATACAAACCGCTAAATCCCGTGCACTTGGAAATCAACAACACAATTATCACTGGCACAAGCAAAGCGGGTGATGCGGGCCCCAGGGCTATGGAGTGTGCATTTTGGAACCATTATTTGCCAAAACTAAGAAGGATGATGCACAACGTAACACAATGCAAATAAATGTCTATTCTATATTCAAATATCCGACGCATTATATCCTGGGAAATGCGTTTCTACTTTCAACCAACATGTGTCTACTAAACATAAATAAGGAAATTAAATAAATACATCTTATCAATAATTGTAATGCAGGTTAATAAACTGACTATCTTCTAAGATTAAAATTTAGCCTTGCCATGAAATTTTATGGAACAAGATCAAAATGCCTACTTGGAAACTTGAATTTTTTGGAATGTAAAAGCTGGGAAAGAAAACAATCGGATCATGTCAAAATAGTTTAGCAGCTAGCAGGTCGAGCACATAAAAAATACAAGAGTGCAATTAAAATGCACTAGTTAGGAGTTAAAAGCTAGATTTGGTATGGCTAAAATATAAATAAATACAATTTAAGCCATGTATGATATGCGGGGTGGATATATTAATTCGTAGAACAAATGTCAGAAAACCAATTTCTGGTCCACTATTATTGTTTCGTGGAATAAATCGTTAGAAAAACATAGGGCCACAAAGTTCATTACAATAACACATCCGCGCTACCATAAGACAAGTTCAACAGTCAAGAGTTCATCACGAGGCCATTCAACCAGGAACCGTGGAACAAAACCTAATTACCTGCAATAATTCGTTTACAGGTAAATTAATATTGCATAAAACTAGCTTTACACGCTATATGATTATAAATTTTATACAGAAGTGTATATTTTGTGTTCTTGCAGAAATGTCGGTTGGAGCGACTCATCCCATGAAGGTTCTGCTGAAAGACGCAGAACATGCATTGGTTGTGGCAGTTGACTTGGCCCACAAAATTAAACTCTTGAAAGAGACTTATGCACATCACTTACAAATTCAAAGGGAGCTCATCCACATTCTAAAGGGATACAATATCCTCATTCGAGAAGAAGAGGCCTTTGCGACGCATAGTGCAGCATTGATGATGGCTTCAGCAGATGTGACGTCAAAGGAAACTGAATGCAAACAGCCGAAAGAGTAGAGTCAAACTGATGAGGATAAAACAAGTATATGTTTACATTGCTTGTCTTTTGATTTAACTGAATAAAAACATCATGACCAATTTCATCAGTCTTCGCCGTAGTTTTTCTATAATTTTTCAAATTTCGCTTAAGCTTGAAAGAGTCGCGGCATTGCATCATGTTTCTTTGTGGTAAAATGTTGAGTAGAATTTACTAAACACACACTGCACCGTAGGAGCGTTAAAACGACAACTTTATGGACATTTAAAAACAGTGTTTTTTATATGGCTTTTCATACAACTCTAATATGCGATCGTTATCAACAATTGCGTCGTACAGGGCACTTGCTTCCGAAATGCATTTCCATCAAATAGAAATGGATAGCGGAATATGCATGCATGCACATTGCGTGTAGCAGTTTGCAATAATTTTAATTCCACTCTGAAACTCCATAAACACTGAGGACACAGGAATTTGGATTTTTTTTAGCTGCGAATCAACGCACTTTTATTAAATCCCCAACAAAATAGTACTAATGTGTGCAGTACACTTACAGAAAAGAATTTTGCATTATGTGCTTAACTTGTTTGTAATAGATTTAGTATGACTATTGAGAAAGCAGACTTATTCACATTTTTAAAAAGTGCTGATTTCAAAACTCCTTGCCACTAAACACATACGACTCACTAATCTTATTACCACATTGACCATTATTGGTAGAAGGCATAGGATTTGTAAAACAAAACCAGATGTGTTGCGCTACACGTTTATACCCAAAACAAAGTACATAGAAACTGACCCTTCTCAAAATATTCCGAAAAAGATATTGAAGCATATTGCCAAAGAAATAGAAGAAAAAATAATGTGTGTGACGTGTTTATGTGTCATGTTTAAGCTATAAGTTTGCGATTAACATAATTAGTGTGTTGAAATCCCAATGGATTTCAGTTAACCTCATTTGAGGTCTCGTTTCGTTGTCCAACTGAGGGAGACATTCCGAGGCAGATTTTCCATAGTTTTGTGAATCTGTCAGAATCCCTGTTGATGGCATGTTTCAAATCTTTTACTCTCTCGATGCACTCCCGATTCTCCAATTTGAGGCCATTCATAGCATGCTTCAAGCAAAGGACCTCCACAACGGACTCCTCCATGTATAAAACGTCAGGGAGCAGAGCTCGTAGCTCTTGACACATTTTTATGATTCCTTTTTTGTCATCAATCCCTTCTTTCTCACTTGGACTCCCGTAAAGAACTCCGTACATTTGGCTAACTTCAATCACCACTTGTCGCAGCATTGCGTGCAATATTCTGCAAAAATCTCGCAGGTCAGACAAACCACTCTTGTCTTGCTTGACGCCAATGTTTCTTGGAGTGTGACCTGCAAAACGAGATTCCCGCGCAATTAGGAAACAATATGAAAAAGAATTCTGGCCTACCCAGTGAATTGTGAGTTGCTTTGGACATTCCTTTAATTCGTGACCAGTACTTCAGATTCCGAATTTGCTCCTGAGCCATCTTGGCTTCATTGGTTTCTCCCAAAAGTGGGCCCATTAATTTTCTCAAACGGGGAAATAAATTCCGGACATATTTGAATTTTTTCTGCGGCTGAGCCCGGGGAGCAGAGACATTTACTTCTTCCTTGGGGTTTGCTGCAGCTGTGAATCATAGACCATTTCAAATATCTTTCCTGAAAATTATTATTTGTAAAATTTGGGATTTGAAATTCACCATTATTTCTCTTTTCTTGAAGCAGGGCAATTTGATTTTGAGGATCTTCCAGGAGGTTCAATTCCATTACATTGTACGCCTCATTCTCGACGCATGTCCTCACCAATTTCATTTTGGACATAATTTCCTTCATGGCTTTCCTCAACAAAAATATCCTCTCGCCAACTGGTTGGATTATCTCCAGAATCTTTTTTCCATCTAGGCACCCGTTCTTCCGCTGTTCAGGAGAATTGAGAAATTTGACATATTGAACAAGCATTTTGATTGGTGACCCGTCCACCGTCAACAACCCTTGATATTGCAAGCATTTGGCTAATCCTGACAATTCTTCTTTCCACACAAATTCGTAGGACCCAATGGATTTTATCTTGAATTGTGTGATTGCATCCTTCAACTCCAAAGCCATGGATTCTGACTTGAGGACTGGCCCCAACACTAATTCCTTGAAATTTTTATCGTCTTCCTCGTCCTTTTCCCAATCCAGAGTTAATCCAGCCACAAACCAATTTGAGGAATGCCGAGGATTCCTTTTTCCGACCCAACTCAAAGATGAGGACGCCATTGCCATTTCAATTTAAGTGCAGAATTTGTGTTTTTATCAAAATATCATAACCGATTTGGTTAACTTATCGGATCCGCTACTTTCCTTTTCCTGACACGCAACCGTACTGAAAGCTCTTTCCATTTGTCAGAAATTGGAAGTCAAAAATTACTCATACGACACTTCATTTTCATTGTTGTGTCGAGGACAGCCATTAGAATGGTATGCGGAATACAAGAGTAATAATTGAATAAGCGGGGACGATGGCGTCAGGGTTTCACGGACAATCCGACCCGATTTAATTGCTCTAGTATTTTTAAGCCGTAAAAATGGCAAGGAATTGCTAGCACTTAATTCTGGCCGTGTCATAAATTAAGTCAATTAATGCATTCACTTAATAGAGTCATGAATATTATTTTAGGCAGCGTCATATCTTTGGCTTTGCGCAAAAGTTATAAAAGCAATAATTATTATTTATTACGTCGCTGCTGGTTGTCCTGACAGCCAAGTGCAAGGAAATCAATAAAACGACAACCCAATTATATTTGAAGACTTAAAATTGAGCCTCAAAATATTTTATGTTAGCTAAGGCGGTATGCTCAAAAATGAACAACTCATTGGAAATAGATGACTAATTTGAAAATAAGAAGCAAGCCCGCAAATTACACGCATGATTCAGGAAATTTGTTGTATTGTATTGAAGCAAATCCGATGTATGAATAACACTGGTGGATCATGTATTCATTTTTAAATGTGCGACCAGTACACATCAATAAATGACAAGTATTGGACATAGCGCATAGATATAATTAAATTGCGTACACTACACAAATTACTCTCTTCTGATTCGGGATACTGGTAACAGCAGACGGATTTTTATTTTGGGCGTAATATGCGGAGGCACATTAAATCTGGCAGCAAGCTGAGGAGTCAAGATATGTTTCATTCAGACAGAAACCAAAATTAATAGTGTCCAATTTACACTCGTGGAATAGTTAGTATATATAGGCCGAGTCAGCACGTTGCGGTGCAGTGTATTTATGTCCATGTTGGCAGAGTTAAAGGCAATTCCTGAGCTAGTGCATGCAGTGTGTAATTGGCAAACAATTCAAGTCCGCGCATTGTTTAACAATTTACACTCGGATGGTTACTCTGTCCAAATGGCTGCTTACTATGTTGAAAAGTTGACAACATTAAAAGTCGTAACCCGAAAAGCTCAAACTACTATGCAAATATATACTTGGGAGTACTACCACTTTTTAAAATTTTGACCAACCAAGTCTAAGAGGAATGAGTTGAGTATAGAGGAAATGTGTCATGCTACAATTCCAAGCAATTACTTAACCAACTATTATTTTGGGCGCCTATGCAGTAGAATTTCAGAACGTTCAAATGGACAAAAGTTTCATTTGTTTCAGACATAAGCTGCAAGTCAAATTGCCCGCATACACAATATTATGCTTAGAAAAAATGCTATAAGATAAAGAATGGAGCACGACTATTTAAATGTTTACAATTTATTTAGATATTTTCTATACAATATTAGATTTAATATCCTGGATTCTTCTCCAGCAATTATACGACACAAAATCCTCCGTTCCTCATCTTGTATCACACAAATGAATTAAGTCCACAAAAATATTATTGTATATTTGGTTTGCATTGGTCCAGTTATTACGAATGTTCAATTTCAATTCAATGCGACGGTGATTTATGTATATTGAACCTGTAATATTATTCACAAGCTAAATTGCAGTCCCCAAGTGTTCAATTCAAAGTAAATGGCACGTAATACTCACATGTGAACAACCTAGTTCCTAAGGTACCAGGCGTGTTTCAATTCCAATTCACGATCTCCACTGATCAGAATCGCCAGTAGTCCTGGTGATCGAGTCCGTTCGCTCATTTCCGGGAGTTGATTCTCATGAAACCAAGTCTCATTGTTCCCGGGCATTGGTTGCACTTCCTCGACTTGATCATCTTTTTTTGCCAACTGAATTCCACAAAAGTTTCCTTCGAATCTTTGAATGATTTGTACCGAAGGATTTTCCTTTGAATTGCCGGATACATTTTCAGAATCTGATGGATAATTAATAATAAAGTAAATAAACAATGGTACTCTGGCGCGCGTATTTGAAAAACTCACCTGGTGTTTCTCCCGTTTCACTGTGTCCGATTTCAGCAACCCCCCATTTGCACGGAAACAAAGGAGGAATTCCTTTTGAAATATTTGGTGAATGTTTAGCACAACCAGTATCTAATTTTGAGTAATATTTGCAAAATTAGTACTCCAATTCTGTGCTCAGATATTTAGTTAACTTACTATTCTTCTGCTGAGTGAAGCTGTATTTGGGTTCGGAAACTCCACAGTTTCCAGTCCTGGTGTGTCTGGAGCTTTCATGAGTTGTTCTAGCATTTTGCCCCGTGGCGAAAATATCTCGTTTCCCAAATCTCTGCTGCGAACATCCAACAGAGCCATGGGTGGATGGTCTTGGATTTTGACAATTGCCACCATTTCTAATTGGTCCCTTTGACCAGACGTCATTTGAATCATTAGTCATAAATCTCAAACCCATAGGCACGGCCCCGTGTTTGTTCAAACACTTGTTCATCTTCTCCGGAAACATTGCCATCGTTTCTTCAAGTAGAATAACTTTAGCGAACTTTCTCTCTGTTTATCCAATTCACCAATGTTGGTCTTATGGCCAGATGTGGTCAGTCACAGTAAACTATGAAAAGTGCCGTATGAGCGGTTTTGCGACCATGGTGCATTACATCAATCAATATACTATAACAAATAACAGCAAGACACATAGCAACGCACAAATTGTTATCAAAATAAATAGTACCTTGACACCCTATCTGAAATCTGTGTTAACGGAATCCTAAATATGTTTGTTTCTTTCTTGACAATTTTCAGATTCAAATTATAAAAACAGACTACACAACATTTTGAATTGCATGACATATGTGTCAGCACCAATCCCTGAAGATTGGACGTATTGATTCAAAAGTATTTCTGAATAACTGCATTCAAGTCGCACCGCATGGAATGGAATCATTTCTGGAAATTTCTTACTCACATAGCCATAGCCACATTTGCATATGCTAAAAACCAACCCATCTAAAAGATGAGCTAAATCATTCAAACAATCCAAACTGAATTACGTGATGTATTGTGACTACAGGCTATCACGACTGATTCAATATGAATTACATATTGCACTGCTTTGTGCGAGCTCTTAAGAAAAGGAACTTCTGCTCCACGTGCAAGTATAAAACGAATCATAAAATTGCTTGTGTCTAATACTGGATGACAAATGCTGTACGTAGTTAAACGACATTTCTCAACAATGGAAAGTGAGGACCTTGAGTCGAGTTCATAGAATTAATATGCGTCATTGTTGACGAATGCTCTCGCTAAAAATTTCGCTTCTGCATGACTGCTTGACGTACACCAAGTGCTTTGACGACAATTAACCTATTGAGCTTGGTAATAGCGATATATCTTCTCCGGCACAAAGTACACAAAAAGCACCTAAACTAGATTTAATTTGAATTCTCAATTTATTTGTCCCAACTCAAAAGTAGGCATTTTCAAATCAAGTTCCCAAGCCAAAATCCCGAACGTAGATGGATTCCGCTACTATCGCCGCTTGGCTGGGCGTCATCATGGCCATTGTGTTTGACATCTGCGTGTTGACCAAGGCTTGGGGCATGCTCGCTGCATTCCTTGACTTGCTGTCTAGTGATAAAATGTATGGAATTCATTAAAGTTAATTTACTTAATACAATTAACAATGTTTTTCTTGAAAATCATGCAGGGAGGCAGAGTACTCGGGATTGATAATCAAGAATATTTATTTTCGGGAAGATTGTGATCAACCAGAAAACTTCGTTTAAAAAAATCCGAAGAATTCTACGCAGGATTTCTAACTTTAATTGCTGGATTTGCAAAAAAGCAAACATATTAACTTGTACCACATGATTCGAGTGTTTGATTTTCTGAGTTAACAAAAGTAAAACTGTGGTGTGCTTAAGTCCAGCTCTTTTGTGATGTATTAATTGACTTTCATTTGTGAATTAAGATTTTACCCAATCGCAACGATGCACTGCACTTGCACTGCAAGGTGGCGTCTGCTTAAGTTTTGCAAATTTAAATTGAACACATAATCCCGTAAATGACGTAATAGAACCCCCGTCTGTGGATGGATTCTGGGAATAGAACCCCCTGCCCTAATGGAACCCCATGCTCTAATAGAACCCCGTGCCCATGCCATAGAACCGTTTCCGTCCCGATGTTTTCGGTTCTCGAGTGAGGATGAACTAGACGATACGGACTCCCTGAATATACATATCTGACTCCGACAACTAAAGTTAGCTTTCATTTATTATTTTAACTTGAGTTGTTTTATAATAAATAAAACTCAGTACTGTACACAGCACACGCTACTTCTAGCTTCAAATTATTTATTAGAACCCCATGCTCTAATAGAACCCCCTGTCCTAATACAACCCCCTCCTAGAAGTGCCGATTTTAAATAGAGCCCCGGGGTTATAATAGGTCATTTACGGTACATTCTAAAATGTATGGCATGTCAAAGATAATTAACGCAATACAATGCGGAAATCAAGGTATTCCTTCAAATGAACTTCTAATTTACTCCACTCAAATCGCATGACATATAATTAATTGGTTCATTTTGAATATTTTTTGGTTGCTCTTCTGGCTGCATCTGCTGACCGCGAGTGGCTTCCATTTCCGCCTATTTCCGCCTGGTACGTAGAAAGACTAGAAATGTGTTTCGTAAAATTATAATTAGTTGGCACACTCTTCGGCCCAAACAATGATATAATACATGCTGGTTACTTGTAATTTCGAGGCATTTTCCAGATGCCGCAAGTCTTGCACTAAAAACACATTTAATTGCTATTTGCAGCTTTTGTATTTGATCCAGCAACTCAATTTCTTTGTCACTCACCACCAAATATCTATCTCCAGCCTCACACACTGTGATCATCAGACACGTGCTGTAGTTACCAGATAATTAAGTTCATTAGAAATACTTTCTAAATACAAAGCATTGCGTCAATTACCAAACTGGACACGGCCTGCTAATCATAGCATTTTGAGTTGGGGATGAGCACGCACTTCCACCAAAATAGCTCATTTTCCCTTTAAAACACAGACATAAATGAAT
>JAAXYW010003434.1:0-11693 GCA_036851895.1 Orthonychiurus folsomi | reverse complement strand
CCCCTAATGCCAACATGTAGCAAGCATGTAACTTCGTTAGAAAGGAACTTCGCTTGAGCGCACTCCTTCTTAGCCAATCAGCGATTAGCAGGCAAATAAATAAACTAGCGATTCTATTCGTGGGCGATACGCAAACAACGAAGCACGATATGATTATATGAAAGCCATTAAATCTTTGTAGCCTCTGTCTAAACTGCTGGCGTGCTGCCGCGCCGTCGCGTTAGGAGTAAAGTCGACTAATAAAATGATCATCAGCTTTTAAAAATGCTATACCATATCGCGGGTGCGAGGAGAGGAGCTAATCCGTTTTATTTCAATTTTTGGTAAGAATACTAATGTACACACTGAGCTTTTGAGACATAACACTAATTTATCAAAATAATTTACAATTTGTGACACAGTTAAAACTATGGTAATAATACAATAACAATAACATCCAAGCCTACACAAGCGTATTGATCCAGCGAGTGCAAGGCAACTTTTTCGAAGTTAACGTTCCGTTACAAGACCCGAAGCGGCCTAGTTTTTGCATGTTGTTGTACAGTTGAATACTACATGTTGTATAGAATTAATACAGGGTTGCAGGCTATAATACAGTTAGGTTAATAAGGCACACCACGCATGAATTAAAACGCAGTTTGGTGATTCCAATTTACATTCTTTGTTAGAAATCTTTGGTGATCTATTTGGCCACCTAACTTAGGTTCACTTAATCTCATTCAATTGGTGAACAAACAAGTAAACTAGATTTGAAATTCAACACCTTAAATTGTTTCGCTCGTACTCCTGTCTTAAAGCTAAGTACTTTGTTGTGGAGTTATGATTTTCGGAAACGAAATTCCGAATTTGGATTCTATACCAGACATAATAGGAAGAGCAACCTCATATCCTCCAATATGGTCAGGGTTTTGAGATTTGAGGTCTGCCAGTGTCGAAACTTGAATCTTTGCCTCAGATCCAGTTGGACGCCTAAAATGCAAATTTAAATTATCAAAAGATCGTACCCAGTATAAAACCAAAAACTGGATCTTGGCGGTCTTCTACTAAATTGAACGTTCCAACTCACGTTCCACCAAAGTCCACGTAAAGAAACCTTTGCAACAACTCGTATGTGAGCAAAGTAACGCCGAACTGCGGAGAGGATCTTAGGACCCGTGCCCCAGCACCTTTCCAGAATGCGTATCCTCCTTCCTCTGTGTATATCTTTTTCACAGCATCAAATACGCCGGTGTAGGTAGTTTGGCCAGCCCTGGCTACCACCTAATTAAGTTGACAACATTCTCAGTTCAAACATAAGCTCTGCATTGTGGATTGCGTTGACAAGTTCATTAAACACCTGAAGCCTTGTTTTGATGACGTCTGCCGGTGTAACAAGGGATGCGGCAGGAATACCGGCAATGGCACCTAAAACATACTTTTGTCTTAACACTAAATTTAACAATACCTGTGCCACATGCTAAAGCATGTGTGCTCGGTAATAAACAAGTGCTACATAAACAAATTCGTCATTAAAATCATCCTTCTCGCCGCAAGAACATGAGCAGTAAGTAACAGTTTGACTTTAAATGAGTATAGGGTTACACATCTTACCACTAACAAGCAAACTCAAAGGACTGTTGTAGCCATTGGCATCTTGAAACTTGACTTTGGTATGTGCGTATGCTGGAAAATATATTGCTGAAAAAGGTACATCTCGTAGAAAGCAGGCCTTCGCACCCTGTAAACAGTAAATAGATACAAACCCTGTCCAGTTCACTTAACTTAACTAAATTAAGGTAAGTACAGATGCATTCATAATTCTACTAGGTGGAAGCGTGTATCAATTGACGCATTTACTCACTAAATTCCCTACATCAATTTTAGCAGCAATAATGCCTTTCTGAAAATAGCGGACATTCTTAAATTCTTACAGATCGCAACCTTCTGAAGTTATTTATTCTAATTCTACCCTAAGAATAGAAGAAAATATTGAAGCAGTTAACCACTTAAGGAGTTGGGTGAGGACGTACGGCATTACGGTAAACGGGGCGCACGGTGCCAGCAATAACTATATAGTTTTATCAAACCTTATAAAGACCAAAAAGTCCAAGCTCCTTTATCACTGAAATGGCAGAAATCTTTCCGGATGTGGCTATAATTTCACCCGCCACTTGTAGCCTTATTTTGATAATTTCCAGAGGGTTAGTGAACACAACTTGGCTTCCACCAGCCTAAGGACATATTCAAGAAACTCAGTACTAAGTAGTTGCAACTTTTGTTCATTTAATGTTGACTTACGCATCCTCCTGCAAGAACTTCTCCCCATAATGGTATTTGCTGGGTCTTATTAGTAGCGCGATTCATAAACTTGTCTCGCACGAAGTCATTTACCTAATTTAGATTAAAAAATTAAAAATTACACTTAGCAGTACTTGCATATCTATGAGCGCGCAACTCCTCACCGTCAGCTTGATTGCTTTCTCAGGCGCGACTCCCATAAATTGTGGTAACAAACCCCGATATAGACCAGCGAATCCTTCGTGTCTGATAACCTTTTTTAAACAGTCCCAACTTGATCGGTACATCAATTCACCAATAAAGGAGCCTGCCCTTTGGTTTTGTATTCGTGTTTTAACTAAATCGATAGGATACACTGCAGTTGCGCCGACAGCTGTAGGTATAAAATAAATTCGGCATTTTAACAAGAGTTGAGCCTAAAACCAAAACTTTGTAAACCCAAAAATTAACCTCCTGCTGCGGACCCGAGAGCAAATCTGTAAGTGGATTCTAGTATTGAAGAGAGCAAACCTATGAAAACATATGTCAAATGTGATGTCTCACCGGTAATATAATTCTTAATAATCAAAAGCTATTTAATAATAATACGCAACGCACCCCTGTCTTCCTTGGAACTGTACTTCAATTGTAGTTGAAACCTTTGATTTATTTTCTTATAATATTGTTCGGGAGCAATTGACTCCAAATCGGTGTAGCTAATTCTTCCGGCCGACTCGGATCTGATGGAGTCAGTTAGTTGGTACAAAATATCAATCTCTAGTGGCGTTATCTGACTCATCATTTGTGCAGAATGAAGAAATTCTTCTTTAGTCAACTGTAATTGGTGAGAACGTGAACCACCACTAGCTTGCAGGTAAATTTTTTTGATCAATTCCATCTGGTTCAGTAGAGAATTAAAGGCCATAAAATAAGGAAACGACACATGTTTTGCTGTTGTTGAGCTGGCTTGTCTTGTTGCTAGATTCTTGTGGAGAACCTGCACAAAACCAAAACAAAGTTTACTTTTGCGTTCCGGTTTCTTTCTGGGATGACAAGAAAGTAAGAAACATTTTATCTAACTAATATCAATCTATCAGGAATTAAATTAACTAATAATTAATTACAGCTATTAGATTGCTCTCCACATCTTTCGTCAAGAGATGAGATTTAATGTTGACCATTATTGTATGAAAATCCTTTGAGCTAATAAAGCCTGACTTCTTTACGTCAAATTGCCGAAATGCTTCTACTGCGTATTCCTCATGAAAATCCTGTAGCTCACAAAACAAAAAATTATAATAAATAACGTTCTCTCAAAAAAATGATAAATCCACCAAGGCAAACTGGTTTCATGTGTTTCCTTCTTTCCTTGCAGCTCACTCACGTGCAAAAATTGGGTGAAATCCAGATAAGGAATTTTTAGTTGTTTGTCCCCCCCAAAATGCTGCTGGACAAACGAGCCTTCGAAGTTGAATGGTATTCTCGAGTGCAATTCCGTTTGCTTGATGACCTCAACGAATTCATTGAACGATATGTTACCACTTCCGCGCGTATCAAATAGTTGAAACGCAATCTTGTACAGTGCATCAGGAGAACATAGTAAACCTTCAAATGTTTGAAATTCTCGAAATGATATCCATCCATCCTTGCTGGTGTCAATAATTCCACCGATAAGTTTAACAGCTTTTTCGTTGTTTGAGTTAGTGAACAAACCCAGGTACTCTTGAACAAACGATTTGGCACTGATATAACGTTCGCCGTCTATTTCCTTGCTAGCATACTGAAATAAAATGATGTTTTGTCTATCAGTTACTAATGAAAAATTTGAAACAAATGGACTGGACCAGACTGACAAAGCGTTGAATTGCATTGTAGGAGAACCATGATCCCAAAGATTGGATAGTCGTATGTCAATATTACTAACTAATGCTGACCAACAATGCAATATTCAGGCATCTATTAAATTAACAGGATGATATAGCATTGTTAATTACCTTATTAAATATGTCATTCAATTTTTCGGAGTTCGCACGCTGAAGAAATCCAGGACCCTAGAGAGTAATTCCAAAATCTTATTAAAAATCCTCTTCCACGTCGGACGCGACTGCGTAAAAAATGATTAAGTTTAAAGTGTTATTAGTGTGTACAAGGCAGGTTGGTGCAAATGCTGAAATCTGCTAAATGCCAGCAAAAAAAATTTATCAAAATGGTTGATGATGTAAGATACCAGTCAGTCGTAGGGGCATGCTCAAATTCAAGAGACACGAGTTTTGCGGGTACAATTTGTTAACAGTTTACAAACATTTATGTGTTATAAAACAATACCTGAGATTGTAGTAATCCTCCTACAACCGGGCTACCAGAAACTGGTGCAGCCTGAACTGACCAAAATCGTCGGGAAAGGGAAGCAACAAAACCATCAGCAAAAACAGTTGCCTTAAAGAAAAAGGTGGAATAAGCAAAATCAAAATTTCAGTAATCGCAAATGCAAAGTGAGGGTCTATTTTGTGTTAATTGGAATTTGGTTACATGCTTGTCATATGGGTCGGAAAACCATACCATAAAATACATTCACGCATTTGGCATTGCGCTTTTTCCTTCACGTCAAACCTAATGACCTGTTAATTTAGACAATCTAGTCTAAAAACCCTCTTTATAATAAGGTCCTTTGTCCCACCACCCAATTCGAAGATGCATCAATTACTTTTTTTTAAACCCCTATCACTGATTTTTTTATCATTGTTCGAACGCTGCAGCTACGAGTTTGTATTGCCCGAAATTATTACTGTTACTGAAATTAATGTTTCCAATTAATTGCAATAAATCACTCCATACAATATTGCTTTAAAATCACACCTTCATCAAAATAGTCTCAGGTTTGTTTTAGCTTTTGTTTTTGGATTTCATAGATTTGATTAAAATGATAGTTACAAGATATGCTGGAGTCTGTTGTTTGCTCCCCGAACTAGATGCTTTGGAAGGGCTTGACGTTGTGGTTGTCATTCTCTTTTTTACTAATTACACTACTAGCACTCTAAAGTCTGAAATATTTCCCCAAAGCCGAAGTCTGAATTGAGAAGAGATAATGTAATATTATTCCCCTAAATCCGAACTTCGCTCTCCGGGAAGGAAAGAATGAGCACTCGCAGAACTAGACTTGTTGCACAGCATAGGACATTGTGATTTAATACGATAGCGCTCAATCCCGTCTCCCGACAGAGAATAGGAGTGCGACGTGTAGCGCGACGAGTGCCAATTTTTTTAAATCAATCCAGTAGTAGTATACCTAGTCCAGATATTCAAATCATCGCGACAAACTACGCAAGATATAATATGAATGCGCTTTTGATGCAAAGGTTAGCCTGGCTGGACACCTCCTTTTCGGGTACTCTCAATTTAAAGATATGAAAAATGAAAATTGGCAAAGTATGCTTACTTCAGATTGAATGACAGTCGGTGAGTGAGTACTTAATTAGTACTACTCAGGAAAATTATTAATTGTAAATTCATGTGACCCATACAATACAGCTTGACGCCGAACTCATTGCCTGCAGATGCATGTGTGAGTAACCTGCTGAATTGTGAAATGAAATTGAATGAGCTGTTCCATGCAATAACGCAATGCTGGGAATGGGAGAGCGATTAATGTGACTAGACTAAAGCCTCTGCGATGTTGTCAAATCAGAAGAGTTGTAAAATGCCCGGGATGCGTTGATGCATTTCAGTTGTGGACACAGTGTATGGAAGGAAAGGTACAGTGTTGGGTACGGTGGAAGTCTTGGCTTTATAATTTGACAGACTCACATAAATTCAGGAATTACGTCATCACCACTTGCTCTGTAAAGACAGGCGACAGTTTTATTTTATTGATAGAGCTGCCTTCATTATTGCAAAAATGAAAAGCACAACGGTGGGCTTGTCAGGAAGACCACCTAAAGTGGCTAAACTGGCTGAGGCTGGAAAACAAACGTTGATGTGCGTTTGGTGCAGGGAAGCAAACGTTAGTTACTTTTTGAAAATCATTTTTATTAAAACTACTTAAATTAATTTAGATTGTATTGTATATTACACTATCCACTGCAAATGTATTAGTATTGAAATTAATTTGCAATTTGCTTACCGGACTTCCATCATCCCAGGCTATAAGTTGTACAATATTTTTGTTTTGGACTTCTACACTGGAATCAAAAATGGAAAGAAATCATACACCGGAAATTAATTGACAAAGTAGATTGACAATTAAGATTGACAATAGTAGACAATTAAGTGTGCAGTGAACAATAATCATATGACAAGCTTTTGACATGTTGGGTGGCCGAATTTTACCCGGATGATTGTTTCTTTAATATTTCAAGAAGTCGTGTCATCGTTTTTACCTCACCATGTGCCTGTACACTTAATTTGCTTAGAAGTCTAACCAAAAAATGTTATGCTTGTTGGGCTAAATTGGTCTGTACAAACAAAAATTCTTAGTTTCACCTCACAAGCTGGCTTTACTGGCCTTTAATCCACAACGAAATTCAGTGAGAAATAATTTGAATTTCAGGACAATTTGAAGTACGTCCTTCCGACGCAACATGGCAAGAAGGAATTTTGCACAGAAGTATGCCTGGCGGAATTTAGAAGGGCTTATAATAAGGTGACAATCATGACAAGTTTAATAACCTTATTATTTGACTGAATAAATGCATTGTTTTTATTTGAAAAATCGACGAAGGGGGCCTGTGCGTTTTGCGATAACGTCCTTCGCGGAGTACCTATTCGACTGGAAGGATCCATGCATTCCAAGGAATTTTGCAGCACCGAGTGTTTAGGAAAGTTCCAGAAAAAAGATCTCCAAAAGTCTCCTTGCTCTACATCATTGTTATCTCCAAATTATATGATAAATACTGGGCCATGTGAAACCTTGGCCAGAAAAAATGCATTAAAGTTTCCGTCTACTCCGTGCAATTTTGCAAGCGAAGTGAACAATTCCGGATTCAATTGGAAGGATTACATCCGAGGAAACAACGCCACCATTGCACCAAGCAACTGTTTTCAGCAAGTATGAAAATCATATTGTTTGATTATTTCATTTAAAAAATAATTGGATTTCTGTCTCTCACATCTCCACTAAACTCCGTTGTTTTTGTCAACATTACTGTCCGTTCGCGTTCCTTCCGTCCGTCCCCTGGCCCTAAAATGTAATTGGATTTCGACCTTGTTAGATTTAATAATAATAACCTCTGATTTCAGCATATTACTCCTCCTGCAAACCTGTTTAAGTTGAACATGAAATTGGAAGCAGTAGACCCGCGAAACACAACGTCAATATGCATTGCTACTGTTGTTGGCACTATCGGGGCACGGATAAAACTAAGGCTTGATGGATCTGACAACTCCAATGACTTTTGGCGACTTGTGGATTCATCAGAAATAAATCCAATAGGATACTGTGAAAAAAACGGCGGAATGCTTCAACCGCCGCTAGGGTTTCTTAAGAACGCATCATTCTGGCCCATGTTTCTTTTGAAATCATTGAATGGTGCCCTAGTCGCCGGCGACGAGTGCTTCAAACGAAGCCCGCAGAGTCCAAAAGGCAACTATTTTAAGCCGGGAATGAAGTTGGAGGCTGTAGACAGGAAGAACCCCCACTTGATTTGCCCAGCAACTGTTGGTAATTCCATTTTCATTTATTTACCACTACCCCTAGGCTAAACCACTAGAACGTTTGCTGGTCACGAATGTTCTGAATTAAATATGTTTTCATATCTTTAATCCATATAGGAGCAATAAATGGTGAGATGATTCAAGTAATTTTTGACGGTTGGTTGGGTACATTTGACTATTGGACACGATTTGACTCTCGTGACATTTTTCCTGTGGGATGGTGCTCACGAAGCGGTCACCCATTGCAACCACCTGGTAAGGAGTGTTTTCTACACCATTTCCCTTACACACTTCGAAGAAAGAGATAAGTTATCGATTGACGAGTTACGCCTTCGCTGCCGTGGACTGGGCAGCCCAGTTCTGGCCCTTAGCCAGGGCCGTCGTAAAGATCAAAGTTTCAATAGTCAATTCTAGTTTTGTTGCGCTATATAGGAAGAATACTATACTATATTATGTCGTACTTGTGAAATATGATTGACATACTTGTATTTAACAGGGCAGAAAGGACCTTTACCGCTACCACCAATCGAGTCTAAGGATAACCCAGTCATTACAGTCAATGTAAACAAGTCATGCCGTGTAGGCCCATACTTTGATTCAGTAAAGATCGATAACTTAAGTACTACATACGGCCCTCTTAATCCAACTGACATGTTTAAGGAAGTGATACAAATGTTGCTTGACTGTTCCAATGACTTCAAAATCGTTTCCAAGTTTGTACCTCAAGTTTCCAAAAACGTAACTTCTGGGAAGCATAGACTAAAATTGAAGGCAATCGACAGCGTGGAAGACTTCTGGAACGAAATTCAGCAATTGTTAATGAAAGCTGGAAGTTGCATCGGTTTGATTGGCATTGGGGAGTGCCACATATGCACCACCGGAAAGACTGAAGATGAATTTGACATGAATAGTGACAGCAGCAGCTCGAGTAATGTTTGCAACAGTTCTATTAGTACGAAATCATCAATTTCAAACAGCTGTGCTACGGAACGAACTCAAATAGACCAGAATCTACCTAACAAAATGAATGATATTAGAACCATTCAGGACACACCTCCAAACTTGCAATGTGTAAATGTAACCCCTATTGAATTCGAGACCCACCAGGGATTAGAACAGCATGTATCATCCACAATTACAAGAAAACCCATCCAAGCCAATGGACAAGGGCGAGTTGATCCATCAGATTGGACAGTGGAGGAAGTTATTCGGTACATTGTTGACAAGGACGTAAACATGGCTGCTTACGCTGAAAGTTTCCGACAACATGTAAGTTGATATTATTACAATACCTGAATCCTTCTTCTACAGCATACTGAGGCCTCACTTTGGACTGTAAGAAAATGGCGGCACTCCAGTTACGTGCCTCCTCCCCTTTTCACGCATGCCATGGCGTATGTTGTCGTCACTAATTTCACTAATTTTTAATGGTGACTTACATAATCACCATACATGGCGTTGGGGGTATTTTTTTCAACCTCATAGAGGTCGAAAATTTTGTTTTAAAAAATTTTTTTTGTTTTACTTATTTATTTGGTTTTATTGGAACAAAAGTGGAATGATTATGGAAGTCGTCATTAAAAATGAGTGACGACAACATACGGCAGGGGCGGAAGGTGGCGAAAAGGGGAGGAGGCACGTAACTGGAGTGCCGCCATTTTCTTACAGTCCAAAGTGAGGCCTCAGTACTCGCAAGGGAACTTCAATCGACAATTACCGTGACTCATTGTTAACGAGGTTTGAATTGTGTATAAATTGCAGGAAATTGACGGAAAGGCAATGATTCTACTAAACTCCGACATTTTAATGAAACACATGGATCTGAAGCTTGGTCCTGCCTTAAAAATTTGTAACATAATTGGGAAATTTAAGAATTCGAAAAGGTATTCTCCAAACGGCGGTTAATTAATCATTCTGCTAAATATAATTATGCTTACGTTGTACCTGAAGATTAAAAACTAGCGGCAGGTATTATCAGTATGTGCTGCTTTAAAAAAATATTTCTCATAACGCTTTCCCATTACTTCGTCGACTATGCGTCCTTACATTGTGATTGTAGATAATACATGCTCACTTACCGCCAGCCGAAGCGCCAGTATAATAAGCTTGATTGTTTGCCTTACGTAGGAACGAACAAAGTTCCTTTCTCTATTTCTCCTATCCCATCCCATCACATAAAAATGTACTACCGGAATCGGGCGCAAAGGCAGGGTCAAAAGGATGCGGAACGGTGGAGCTCCAGCACAGACAGCATGGGATTTCCTAACTTCACTTTTTCTTTCGCTGCACCTTACACGCTATGCATAAAATCTCAATCGGAAAGGGGAGGCATGAGGGTGCATTGGCTTGATTTGATTTATTCATTAATATTCATCAGTGTTCATTCATCATTCAGTGTTCTACCAAGGCATTCATGTGTACAATATTTAGTATATTAATTGAGTGCTTGCATGGAAGAACTACTGATCTCCATTGTAAACAAATTTCGAAATTTCAAACATAAACAAACTTGTGATTAATTGAGTGCTTGCATGGAAGAACTACTGATCTCCATTGTAAACAAATTTCGAAATTTCAAACATAAACAAACTTGTGATTAATAATTATTATCGACAAATTAAAATTTCAAGTATGCGTAATGTTAGTTGCCATAAGGAATTTCGGAATTTTGTGTGTTGGTTGCCATAAGCGATTTAGGAAATTGTAATGTTAACTCCCATATGGGATTTGGATTTGGGTTTTGGCAGTATTTTGTGACTTTGGCATTGGAAAAAATCAAACTAAATTGGTTTCCCATAGAAACGAAACATGCCCATATATGGCATTGGAGATCAGTAGTTCTTCCATGCAAGCACTCAATTGTTAAGACACTTAATTGATTTACTAACATGGCAGCACAACTCTCACAAATAGATAAATAATTTAGAACTAAACTAACATATTAAGTTAATCAATACTAGCGCGCCAGACCGCTTCGCTGGCTGACCTTGAGTATGCTACCTCCTTTAAATTTCGTACAAAAACAACACCACAAAATCGCAATTCCATGAGGGTCGGAAAATAGTAGTAATCCCCAGCACCGCTGGTGTCTTTCCCCAAGAGCCGTTCCCCTTAAGAGCCGCTAAAAATTCCCCTAAGAGCCGCCTAAAAATAAATGAGACCTCAGCGTTGCCAAGTGTTGAAATAAATTATTTCCCCTAAGAGCCGCTCCTCTGAGAAAACTATAACAAGTGCAGAATTGAGAAAACTAAATTCACAAGAGCCAGTTTTTTTTGCAGATACAGATTCAGTTCAGTTCAGTTCATAGCAAGGTAAATCGATGTACCGTATGTTACCGAGTAGAAGCCCCTACTCTATTAGAAGCCCCTACCTGAATACAGGCCCCCTCTGGGACCTTTTTGAACAATTGAGGCCCCTCCCGAATAGAAGCCCCGTTCCAAGTACAAGCCCCGTCCCGCCTCCTCCATCTATGACAAGTATAGAGCAAAAGTCAAAACAAAAGAATATTTTGAGTTCTGATTCTGATATTATTAAATACAAGCCCTCCTCGATTAGAAGCCTCTTCCTGAATACAAGCCCCGCCTGGAAACTTTTTGAACAATAGAAGCCCCGGGCTTCTATTCGGTAATATACGGTATATAGGTCCGGCCGATCGCATGCCCATCCACACAAAATTCTCGGGTAGGAGGAATGGGTGGTGGACACGTGGGTTCGTGACGTATGATGGCTCGGTAAAAATATCTTGCCTCCGCCGCCGCCTACGTACCCTGAGCCCTTTACAGCAGTTG
>JAAXYW010003433.1:0-11698 GCA_036851895.1 Orthonychiurus folsomi | reverse complement strand
TTGCCATGTGATATATGAGAAGTTTATGTTATGCTATTCAAGTTAATGTTTGCGTACGACATTTATCTTTCAAGGATATAGGTTATGCGGAAGAAATCGGCTGCCAGTCATTCCTTTACCTAACCGAAGCAGAGACCAGAAAGTTTTTAATATTTCTAATAGAAAGACTGCCCAAGGATGTGGACAGTGACTTAGGGAACAAGATAACGCTCTTGTCTCAAATTGCTCATGACAAGAGGTGGTGAGGTCAGGATTTGGTGATGGCGTTGAGATCAACATTTGATGACGGCGGTGAAGTCAAGACTGACCAGAGCTGAAGAGAGGATGTGGGTTTGATGGAAGTTGTGTGAGTGTGTCTGATAGCTTTGCAGCTGCTCTTTTGATCTCTGCTTGCAGAGTTTATTTATTAATATATCCACCGTAGACACAATATAAAATGGTCATATAACTTCTAATTCTAAAATCAATTGAGTTTTCAGTAAGGTGACGAATGGAATGAGTTGCAGTAATTATAATTGAATAAAAAAGATTGTAGATAGCAATGCTAAGGTCTGGGTCCATAATAATTTGCATCTTGATTGAGTGAATCCCATTTCAGATTATCATTATTTGGTTACCTGAAGCTTGAACAAAAAACTAATTTACATTAAGCGGAACGAAGCGAAGGGTAAACACAATTTTGTACAGATGCAAAGTGCAATGTGACACATTGAAAAAACCGTGACCGTGAAATGAATACTGGAAAACTTTTTTTTTACGTTTTAAGCTCCAAGTCATCTATAAAGAGAAAAGCTTGGAGTACAATTACACCAGTCTCCAGAATATCCAGCCACTATGGGTTTTGGTAATTCAGTCACCTTTTGCGCCTTCCTACTTTGCTTTGATGCCGCGAGGTCAGGCACTGGAGATCGTCCGGTAGTCGCGGTGTCACAGGGCAAATTAGAAGGGATTCAACAGACCTCCAGAAATGGGAAACTCTTCAATGCATTCCTTGGAATTCCATTTGGAAAAGCTGAGAGATTCCAAGTTAGTCTCATGATGCCCCATTTAATTTGCTCGATAAGAATACATTGTTTTCTGTGCAGTATTCAGTCGAAGCAGAAAATTGGAATGGGACACTTGATGCATCCAAATTTGGATCTGACTGTATTCAATTCGACGTCTTCAATCAACTGAGCATCCGTGGAGCAGAGGAGTGCCTATTTCTTAATGTGTACAGCCCTCAGGTAATTAAACCAACTAAATATTAACTAAAATCAACTGGTCAATCATATGCTTCAGGTGACAAATGATACACAACCATTGCCCACATTAGTGTATATTCACGGAGGGGGATTTTCCAGCGGATCTGGGAATGACTATGGGCCTAAATATTTTATGGATTCGTCATGTATTCTTGTGACGATCAATTATCGCCTCGGGTTGTTTGGTAATTTTAACTAGAATTAGTATGATATCGATTATGTAACTGCACCGCCTTAAATAGCTTAATCCCATAATAGGTGCAACAAATACGGGCTTTGGTTCTAACTTTGGTCTGAAGGATCAGGTCCTCGCCTTAAAATGGATAAAGAATAATATTGCAGCATTCTCTGGTAATCCGAACGCCATTACCATCTTCGGAGAGTCGGCTGGTGGTATCAGTGTTAACTTGCACTTATTGTCTCCAATGTCGAAAGGTGAAGTTGACAGTTTGTTTGCATAATGCACCAAATGCTAAACTTGTGGTTTTGTCAGGCTTATTCTCAAAGGGAATCTCTCAGAGTGGCACAATCCACAATACTTTAATCCCGATATCAGGCAACACAGATGACTTCCAGAAGCTAGGCAGGCTTATGGGTTGCCCAAATAAAGCTTCATCGCAAGAAATCTTGGACTGTCTTAAGAGAATCGATGCTACTGCGATCGTTACCAAAATTCGAGATGCATTGATCACTCCTGTGAGCGTTTTTGTGATCAATGGGTCAATGCCACGTTTTTAACTTCGCTAAAATTAGGATTTCCGGTTTGAAGACATCCCGGCGATATCCATAGCCGTAGAAAAGGGTACCCCTGAAGCATTCCTACCGGAACACCCACTAGATATCCTGTCCAAGGGTGACTATGCATCGATTCCCTGGATGAATGGAGTAGTTACGTGGGAAGGATTCGTCGCAATTGGACGTGAGTTCCTTTCTTAATAAGTAATGTAAACATTCATGTCAGTTAAGAGCTACCTGTATTGAATACTTAGTGCATCCTGGAATCAAGGCACTGTATAAAAATGGCACAGACGGTCCTGGCTGGAATGCCATTGCTCCCAGGGCATTCGGCTTCCAAGACGGGGATGACCAGAAATCCGAGTCAATTAAGGAATTTTACTTTGAAAATAAAACCGATACTTCAAGTGTAGCAGTTAAATTTGCCAACCTACTCTCGGATTATACGTTCCTTCAACCAGCCAAAGCCAGTGCAGTGCTGTACGCCAAAAAGGCTCCTGTTTATCTCTACTACTTTTCCCTGAAGGGCACTCATTCCTACTTCAGTGACTTGACTCCACTAGATGAAAATGGTACTAACTGACCCGCACTTAATTGGGGGCGAAGGTAGTCTCAATATTTGTGAAATTAGGTTTCAGAGAACCAGCGCATGGAGACGAGTTGCAGTACCAGTTCAACTACCACACCAAAGTACCATATTTCCCAGAAATTGAGGCCAACTCCACATTTCACGATGCGTCAAACAGAATGGTCAACTTATGGGTTGCATTTGCGTCTAACGCGTGAGTAAATTTAACCTTTAATATTCTTGCCCTTACCGGGCCAGATTCTAATTTTCTCCCTTATGCTGCAGGCAACTAATTTCACCTGAAAAATCTGGTGAAAGCAAAGAATGGAAGGCCCTAGATAATTCCAATGGTGACACACAGTGGTTCAATTTGGACAAGGAGTACAACATGGTCTCAGAATCTGAAATCTTTGGCCAGCGACTCAAGTTTTGGGATAATTTAGGAAAAAAGAATTGAAGGGCTTCGGAACGTTACCTTCTGTCCTGGATGATTTAGCTTTAAAATTTCTTCAATAAATTTTTCTTGCAATGTTGAACTTTTCACTTTGGTGAGGAAAGATTTAATTAAATTGATATGACTGCGTACATATTGTCTCAAAATGATAAATGTTAATCACATGACACACCGCTGGACCACAACGTGAATATTAAATATTTCACATGTACAAACCAAACCTGGTGGTTGCACCACTCGCTCACGATCATTAAAAAACACAAACATAAATAAGCAAGAAGATTGGTTAGAAAATTAGATGAAGGGTTGATGGAGTTTAGTACGTGGACTCATGGCCAGCCAGTGTGTAGAGGTTTACAGTATTTGCTTCGTCACTGGAAGTGTTAGGGGACAATGGATTCGGACGACTTTCCAGGGGGATCAGTTTGTCTTCCCTGTAAAATATAAAAATAGAATAACTCAGTTAAGTTTTACCACTTCGCTTCACTCAACACATGGGTAAGTAAGATTGACGTTCAATGTTAAAGGTCTCCAAACCAAATGTTTGTACGATGTACGAGTAAGTTTATCCATGCAAATGTCATGCAATAATCAAGTTCTATTCTACAACAGTAAGTATCAAGCTCATTTTCTTTCAGATAAAAAAACAAACATGTTTGAAAATGTAATCAGACTAGATGGCTGGCAGGAGGAGAGTAAATTCTAGAATGGCACAAGTGCAAGCGGAGTCAAATTAACGAATGAACATACAAAGAGAGACAATAAGCACAAAAGAGAAAGGAAAATATTTACGAGAGCACCGAAGATGCAGAGATAAATTTGAGCGAGAGAGATCAAAATACGGAGTTCTCGTGTCCAGCGAGAATATAGAGATTGGCTCCTGTTTCTGCGGGTGAAACATTGAGCGGATCGGAAGGTTTGCTGGATAAAGACACAACGCTGGACCACCACCACATCATATTGTCAGCATCTCAACCGTTTCAATATTTAAAAATATAAATCAATATACAGTTCAACTTACCGATCTGAACCAAGCAGTCGGAATATTCTACTCTGATCCGTTATTTCTTGTGTGATCTCGCCATTGCGGAAGCTTCTACCCTGCATACCGTGTTTGTGGAAAACTAACACACTGTCTGTCAGACACACTGCAAACACAAGTTCATACACATTAAACACAACATCAAGGTTCCATCAGAACACTTTTGATTTCGGTCCAATTACCAGTAGAATCGATCTGAAAGTCAAAGACAACTTCAGACGCTGTTTTTCGACCGGATTTTACTTTTCCTTGCAGCGTGACGAATCTCGCAATATCTGTTATAAAATATTCAACATGAAGTTATGAAATAATATTGGCCAGTGTCAGTATACTTACTGTCATAGCAAACCATGAGAGTGTCCTTCTCAAGCTGAGTGACGTTCACTGAGTTCAAATATTCCTTTCGAGGTATCACAGTCGCTACAACAATATCACAAATTATGGTAATAGTCCAGTCAAATAGAAAGTTTCCAAAATTAATTAGCAGATTTATCGGGTTTACCAGACTTGTCGCCAGAATCCCCAGATAACTCATCGCTGTGGAACCAATTGGCGCCCGAGTTGAGATTGAGGAAGTCCAATTTTAGATTCGAGGAATCAGGATCTCTTCGGACGTTGACACACACCATAGGGTACTCTGAAAAAAAAGTATGTAAATTCATGTGGCCGCCTGCTTAATAAGAAGCTAGAGCACTTCAAATTATTTGGTAAGCTTTATATTTATATTGGGATCAATGCAGCAGTTCTGACACCAACATCTTTGCAAAATGTCACACTAAGAGCGTTAGACGCCAGTCTTGGGACATTCTTAAAGAACATACGGAGGTAAACCTAGCATATATACCAAGGTACCTTGATATATACCAAGTTTAATTTCAAAATTTGGTTCTAATCTCAGCAAGAGAGCTTTTTTTGAAGAGTTCACTCTACCACTTCTCCAAAATGACCAAACAATGCGTTACATATTATACAAACTATTCAAAAAACTAAATTCTAAACGTCATAATACATCATAATTGATAATAGTAAAGTTTATACCTGAGTCAGGCGTAATGACCATCTCAAAGGTCTTGAGGGGCCATTGCATGCAGAACTCAAAGTGCTGTGGAAGAATAAAGAATTGTGTGAATCCCTGCATTAATCTACAACGTGTAAATTACATTTTACCTTTAGGAGCATGAACTTGTTAAGTGGATCGTACCATTGCTGCAATATATGAAATCAAACAAACGGAATTTACATTAACATTACACAAAACGTAATACGTACAACCAGCTGTAATCCCTTCAAAACGAATGTAGAAATGGGTTTAGCTTGAAGTAAAGCGCAAGCAATTCTAGACTGCACTACAAATTACTTGCTTGAAATTTGAAGGAAAAATTGGATACAGTTGGGGCTTCTGTTGGGTATTCGACATACTGTACGTTGTAGAAGGAAAATATTTTGAGCTAAAAGTCAAAGTCAGCCTTGGGAGCAATACGACTAATACGAACGAAATTTTGATTCATGTTACATTAAAAAAACGTTAAATTAAAAGTGGTATTAACATATAGCTTGCTAATTCATGGTGGACAATTAGCTTACCATAAGGAAAACCCCAGAAGGCATTGCTCCACACAGGTACCGATACCCATTGTATGGATTTCTTCGGACACTGCACTTCCAGCATCCCTTTGTTTCCGGGACTCTAGTCGTCAAAGCAAACTTCCGGGGAAAGAATCTCTCAGGAATTCTATTAGTCATACGCAAGGAAAACCGAAGTGAGTGCTTGTTATTGATGCTATGATGCAGACCAATTAGGTCATGGCGGTATAGTTGTACTGTTTTTCCTACAATGGCAATAGATAATGAGTAGAGTTGGCACACTAAACCTGAATACACATTAACTAAGTTCACTTCAACTTACCAGAAAGTGACATCAGTACATCTTTAACGACGAACATCCATGTAGTTCGCCGAGGATAGAGCTGATCCATGGCAGTCTCATGAAGCTCATTCAAGTTGAGCGTGTATATTCCCTCTTCCGCCCCCAGGAGCATATGCTGATCACGCGTCTCGGGATTTACCCAGCTCACACAACAATGGATTCTCAGAGGGCAGCCGTTGAATACCTAAACATGTAAGGGATTATTAAATGTGACAAGTTAAAACTTTCACACGACCAGTTAAATCACCCAATATATTTATTACCTTCTGAAAGCATGCACCCATATGGACCTGTAAATATAAATGAATACAAAAAATAAAATTTGAAGTGAAGTTTCTAAAAATACACTTAAAATTAAAGAACACGCTTGTAACCTTGGGTGTGGGTGGAAGTCCGTTACTGGTAAGACGCGGAGGGCTACTGTTGTCTTCTTGCCGTGGTCGCCTCTCCATTCTGACTCTAGGAGGGGGGATTGGAGGCAAACCGGCTGTAAGATCAGGGGCATCCCTCCCATTCGAAGATGACGGAGGAGGATTAAACAGTGCAGCGCTGTCACTCAGTGCTCGATTAGTTTGAAGTCTTCGAGGAGATGCCTGAGAACTTTGCCTAAGCTCCACTGCCTGGTGAGAATTTTGAGCGACTGAGCTACGTGTCAACGTTGCATCAAACCTCGTAGATAATTCGTCCATTTCCCCTGATAGAGAGCGATGTCGTCTTCGGTCAGAGCGATCTAAAAAATTCGTAATTAAACGTGCTCTGAAATAGAGGACGGAGAAACTTGTACAAGCTAGACTAACCAGCAGATTTGCCGCTTCCATTTTGGTGACTTCGACCATCAACAACTTCTTGGCCTCGTTGTTTGGGTTCATTCATGGGCAGTGTGTCCCTACAAATAAGCGCGAGTTTGAGAGATATCAAAAATAATACACTGTAAGATTAAGGAGAGGGGCGGTGTCGGTGTGGCTGATACGATATGTCGAAGTGACCTACTGTTGTGAATAGCCTTCACCAGCAAGAAGCCTTTCTCCGTGCCCCCTGTAAAATACAAGGACAAGACATGTCTAGGTGTCAAACTCAAACAATTTACAGTGATATAAGCGGTGATGCACTTTGCTGCAGTGTGAACGTTAACCATTCAAAATTTTGTGAGCCAGAGCCGATAACCAAACAGTACATAGTTAAACCAAGTTTTGCTTCAAACAGAAGAGAAATAAAACATATACGCCTCAGGCATAAGAACTGGACAGAACCTTTCAATCACAAAAACTGTGAAAACCTAACCAAATTCCTGGTGGTTGAACAAACTAAAGATTTTACTACTATCCCAGAAGTCTTACAGTTACAGTTAGTTAACCGAGATAGGAATAACTCATATCGTCGATAGAAACTAACCCAGAGGAAGGGTCAAAAGGAAAAGCAGACAATACAAGCAGCAGGAGTTGGAGGGATTTTAAGTTTACCTGCTCATGAGTTCTTCGTCTATATACTGGAGCAAAGTCCTGGGAATAAACACCCTATTAATCAAGATCCTGACGAACTATTGAACTATACAACCACTACAATCCCATATGCCAAAGAACTACACAAATATGCGTACAATTAAGTGTTAGTTTCACAAATAATTGTCAGGAATTAGAAGTTAGTTGAGGAATATTTTGGGTTTTAAGTAAAGCAGGAATAAGTAAAGTTAATGAATATAAAATGACATATTT
Organism: Orthonychiurus folsomi; assembly: GCA_036851895.1. Lineage (NCBI taxonomy): Eukaryota > Metazoa > Arthropoda > Collembola > Poduromorpha > Onychiuridae > Orthonychiurus > Orthonychiurus folsomi. Next base: position 4,016 of record JAAXYW010003433.1, on the reverse strand, counting down.
GGTCAAATAGATTCTTTGTTGAGAATGATGGCTCACTTTCTATCTGATTCCCCGTCATTGTTCCATTCAAACGGTAGAAGCAGCTGATCACTCTGCAACTGATCAAAATGTTAATTAATGTATTTAAGACATTTTATTTCACGTAATAACAAAATGGCAATTCAGATTTCCTTACCTCCCCAGGTTGACTATACCTTCGGTGACCTCTTTGACCTAAATCAGGTGTTACTGGCATTACATTTGGCTCAACTGGAGACGATGCTCCTTCATCTACTCAATTTCAAACGTCATGCAAACAAAACACAAGGAAACGATAAGAATTACGAAAATGAACTCAAATTCAGGTCAAACCAGGGCAAAACCAAGCTATACCTCTCAATTCCAGTGGGGTTCGTGATATTGCATCAGTTTTTCGGCTAGCAATTCTTTGCGGCACGTTCAGTACAGTCTAATAAAAAAACATAATCTATAAATTAATACATATTGAACAAGTTTTCAGTTGGTTATTGTGCCAAAAACCAAGTAAATTCAAAGTGATATTGTGTAATATTTACCCCTTCTTCATCTGGCTCCGTGTCGTAAAACGACTGATTGGGATTCGTGACTTTGTACAACAATTCTAGGGCTTGTCGTTTTGATAAATCTCCTGACAGGAAAGGATGCTGAAATTAAAAATCATGCATTTGTTGTTACCTGTTGAAACTCAACCATGTCAAAAACACATTCACTTTAAATTACCAAGAGCATCTTCTCGGCTTGTGGACGCTTCTTTGGATTTTTGGTGAGAGCTATTTTTATAAAGTTATGAAAGTGTGCTGACCTAGATTTCAAAGTTTATATGTTACAAAAACAAGACAACTAGCACATGTAAATAAATCTGATGACAAATTTCACACCATTTATCTTTATCCTTCAGAACAGGCGGTTTGTAGCTCGTTTTTGCCATGAGGATAAGGGCTCGCATAGGGTGCAGGTCAAACATTGGTGGCTGCAATTCCGCTAATTCGATGGCCGTAATACCCAATGCCCATACGTCACACAGTTCGTTATAACCCCCTTTCCTCTCAACTGCGGCCACCTATAATTCAGTAGACAATTAAATAAAAATTTCATCAAACCCTTGAAGAATTAAATATTAGCATTCGAATAATTAACTATTCATTTTATACAAGTTTCGCTAAAAGTGAATTAGCATACTTCCGGCGCCATCCAATAAGGTGTGCCAATGAAGGAACGCCGCTTGCCCAGAGTGGCAGTCAGTTGAGCAGAAACTGAAAATAATGAAAACAATTAATGCGCCATTCTTTGACTGGTCACTTGAAGTTCACATAAAATTTGGAACTATTGCTGTATGGACTCTACCTATTGCACTAATTATAGTTAATAAAAAGTGCTTACCTCCAAAATCCGCCAACTTTACATCTCCAGAATCAGTCAGTAAAATATTTGCCCCCTGAATTCAGACAAGTTAGTTATAAATAGTTGTCAACTACGGATGGTAAATAAGACTCATTCAAGCACTACTTTACTTTCAAATTACCTTTACGTCTCTGTGCATTTTTCCGAGGGCGTGGAGATAAGTCAATCCACGTAAAGTTTCTTTGCACATGTATGCTATCTGAAGTTCGCTTAAAGGACCCGTAACTAAATAGAAAATAAACAGGGACTATAATTAGCGTTCGGTCTAAACAAGAGATAATAACAAAAGAATTTACTGTGATAAATATCCTGAAGAGAGCCCCCGCCGCAAAACTCCATGCATATCCAAAGTCTGTCCCTCCGCAGATAGCTGCCATAATACGCGACAATGTTCGGATGACGACAGTCCTTCATCATAAGGATCTCTTGCTGGATGACCCCAAAGTCATCTCCAGGTTCCAGTTTTATCACTTTGATTGCCGAAAATTCTCCATTCGATAATCTCTTCGCCTGTAATCAAAACCAAATCATTTGACTATTCCATTTCCCCTTTCATTTTCCATTGCGGTCTAGAATTTCAATTCCAGAAGCGTGAGTTCTATCTCCTGGCTCAGCCTTGCCATTGCCAACAGCTGAATTTATTGTTTTGGCAAGTATATGTAGTTCGTCGTCTGTGCAAAATGCCATGCTGACACGGAATGAAGTTAATTATAAGAGAAATACACGGACAATTGGCATGCGAGGCGAGAGGAAAAGCGTTCCAATTTATTCCGTGACCCAAGCGCGGCTCGTGGATTGACATGAAGTGTTTGAATCAGACAGGATCTTAGGAATCAATTTAATCATACATCATGGAAAATATACGTACTCCTGTTCAGGACAGACTTGGAACAAAGACCAACAGCAAGGGAATTTCATGACTGGTATGGGACGTAGCACTCCATGCAAAATATTGATCCGGCCCATTCCCATACACTGAACCGCACCACCCGGAGAATGCCGGTTCGGTTCAACGGCTCAAAATGCTCCGGGAATATAAAAGACTTCCGCCTTCCTCCTCCCCACCCTCTCACGGCTACATCACATCTTGACATACACTTTGCGTGTCAAATCCTCCTTCATTTCACCAGAACAATGACATGTTGTTTCGGATTCTAATAGCCCGTCTCTCCAAATTTACCCGGGTATTACACTATGACTACTGTGACGCAAAAAAGACAAAAAGACAAAAAAGTTCAAGCATCGAACCATCTCCTCCCCTGTTCAATAAACTAAACAAACTCAAGTATGAAACTGACATAATGTTAGGTGTCAATATGTGCGCAGTTGTGCAAATTAGATCAAGACGCGTATTGCGCTTAACATTTAATGTTATAACTCACAGTAGAATAAATGCAAGCGATTAACCTATTAACCTGACGCATGACGGTCACTCATTTGCACCAATAAAACCATTCTGAGAAAGCTGGGCTGCTGGAAAGTTGTTTTCGAGCTATCAGAAAATCTCATGCAAAATATGTAAATTCAGTAAATTCGAAGCAAACGAATGAGAATTGTCACGTCATGATGTCATGTCACGAAGCGGAATATAACTGTCATTCTACAAGCAACCCCAGTTATCGGAATTTAAGTTAAGCTACAATGTTACAAATTAAAAGTACCTTGTAGACATCGCCATAAGTTCCACTCCCGATCCGTTGAATAAGTTCGTATTCATCTTGGGGATTCCTTCGGCTGATATCCGCAGAGAGTGCAGCTGATGCTGATGACGAGTGCGACGAAGACGATGCCATTTCTTAACCGCTCTTTGTTGTATTGATGGTTGACTAGAAAAAATACTGACCTCTGCCCATCCGATGAATTTTCCTTCCTCTTATATGGACTCGTGACCCGACCTTTGCTCAATCTCACAACTTTCCATCACTGCCACACTGCACTTATGACGAAACAATATGTTTCACAGCTAACTTAATTACCCACTGACTAAGCACTTTCAAAAGTCTAACTCATAACCTAATTGACTTGAACTGGGCAATTGTTTGAACTACAACTAAAACCTAGAACTAGATATAAACTTTCTAAAACGGATGACGAACGACAGTTGTAAAAAGGATTCACCTTATTGCAATGCAGAAAACCTTAGAGTATTGGCACTAATATCCAATTCGGATAAAATTAATGGCTGGATAATGACGTCCTGTTGACATTTATTGAGATGCTGAGAATCTCCAGCAGGGGACCGAATTAAAATGTGATGCTGGAAGGAAGGCAGGCGAGTAGAATTTAGTGGAGAGAATTTCCTGGGGGAATTCAGAGGTTGAGAGGCAAAGCTGGGAAGCCACCCATGTGACATCCAGTCATAGAGTCAAATTCAGTGCAAATCTGTTTATTTTATTTGTTTACAAGAAAGGGTCAACGACCTCGAGAAAAAACCCAAGTAAGGACAGCAAACATGCATTTCCGATGGTTTTCCGATAGTAAATTTGAAGAAACTAAATTAATTTCAGAGCGGACGGGCTAAAATGAACGGGCTAGAATTAGTTTTAGAGCGGACGGGTTAGATTGGTCATACTGCTTCCAACTTAATGGCTGCACAT
>JAAXYW010003432.1:0-11699 GCA_036851895.1 Orthonychiurus folsomi | reverse complement strand
AAATCGTGTGATCCGGAGCCGAGCCGGAACCAGAGTCGGAGCCGGAGCCGCGGTTCTGGAGCCGGAGCCGGAGCCGCGGTTCAGGAGCCGGAGCCGTTACGACCACTGCTGAGTATTTTAAGAACTTTCAACTCACCGCCGCCTTTATTCCCCATTTCTCAAAAACAAACCCACTGAATGGGCTGCTCACAATTGAACCAATAAAATACAAAATAGCAGATAAATTGACTTGAGTTAGACTTGTATGGAACCACTTTTGGGATATGTCTGACACGGATGTAAAAGACAGCCAAACCAAACCAGTAGTTAAATTTAAAAGAACTATAGCCAACATCCCAATCCATCTTCGTCTGTACATCACGTATTCCATGGGAAGATCGAGAGAAGCCCTATTTGTTCCGGCGGAACCGTTTCCAATTTCGTGACTTTTATTCAAAGACAATCGAGATGTTCCATTTCCGAAATTATTGCCTTCGCCAGATACCCCAGCCCTGCCTTCAAAATCCGAACTTTCGTAACTCGGGAAATGTGGCTCCATGATATTTGCAGAATGTTTGTGATGTGTGCTTTATTACTCGCTCAAGTCAGGACAAGTGTTAACTACACTGCATAGTAAAACAATAGCAAAACTCAGCACGAGCACTAGCCACTCCAGCAAATAAAACAAGCACTTTACGACTTGGTAGCATTGTGGGGTTTGAGTTGAATTGTGACAAACACGAAATGTCACATTGTGAATATAAAAATCAACTAAGCCGTCAAACTATTTTCCTATTGAACTAATTTAGTGTAGATTTCATTTTGCTGCTGCTGCTTGGCTGGCTGTGTGTTATATCAACTGTTTTTGCGATGCAAGCCAGAACTCCACTTCAGCTTCCTTCTCGCATGACGCGACGGTCTTTTGTATTATCAAGTGCCATATAGCTGACCTTGCAAAACTGTAATGCGAGTGATGTGCGGATTCAGTAGCTAACATACACTATTAAATTACAAAAGAAATTGGATTGACTAGTGAAGCCCGCCTGCACTTACTCATTCATTTCGCATTTTGTTGTGTATGCGCACGTCATAATCTTAATTGGCGCGGTCACTTACTATTTTCGATTCATTTACTACTTCCAAAACTTCAATAGAATATTAAAAAAGAGAGATAGCTCCTCTTCCATTTCATCTTGTGTAGAATGAGAGAAATATTGTAAAATGGAGTGCCTAAATGTTCTTGATTCAATCACGAGGCAAGTTTAAGTTTAGTTTTAATTGGCATTTACTAGTTTTGATCATACATATTATTGTGGATACGACAGTACTTTAAATTTCACGCGAAAGACAGGCAAGACAAATGTGTGATCCTCTGGGCGTTTGACACTTGTGAGTCATGAGACAGTTTTTTGTTACAAGCTGACACGCGCCACAAGAGTATTTAGTTTTCAAATGTGTAGATAAACGCGTATAGATAAAGTTTATCAGCAATATTTGTCTATATCTACTGACCGTATTTCACTTGAGGTAAGCAGTGCAGCAAATAACGCAACAGTTCAATTGACATAATCTTTACACTTGTGCGTGGATTTTGAAGTGAGACAAAGGTTCAATTGTCAAATTACATTCCACAATTTAAACTTCTTGGTTGCGTTCTTTGAATTGTATGTAGTCGACTTCAGTCCTAACACGATAGCAAATACTATCGGTTCTTCTTGTCTTACATGTAATCTTACTTGAATGGCTGAAACCGAAGACACATATGCGTAATACACAACAGCATGTGGATAAGGATATAATGATGAATGAAGGGTGAGACAAATGCACAATTTATGAAACCATTAACTGAATAAATAAAATCTTAGGGTTAGGGTACATGGTTTCCGGAAAGAATATGACGGTAGGCCGGTGATGATAGGTACATGACAATAGCAAATGGCAAGCTCGTGGACAAGGTTGATGGCTGATACGGAGAATTGTTTCCAAGCTGCAACGTGGTGATAACATACCCGGGATTTAGGATTTGTTTGATCAAGTTTCATACGGCCTGGTAGATTAATGTCATACCCTGTCAGGCGCTGGGAATTTGGGCATGGAGTCATTAGGTTTCACCCTCTATGCAGTCCTGCAGTGCATTTTGCATTGCATCTACTAAAGTAAAAGCAAATATGACGCATCAGCTGGGCTAGAAGGGCAGTATTAGTTTATTTGAACACAAACTTGGAAAACATTTTTTGCAGTGTGCTTGGGCAGGCAATTCCTAACGCCAATAATCAAATAAAGCAATTTGCAAAGTTTAGCGTACAAAAGTAACAGGGATAAATTACTGCACAAGTTGACAAGTTGTAATCCGATAGTAACAATGATCTATTATTCCTTTAACGAAGGCGTTTTGCACTTCCGTTGAAACAAAACTTGTTTTCATTATGTGAATGGCTAAACTTGATGGATGAACTATAGCAGGCTGCAGTGCAGACACGTTATATATAAGTTAGGTCGTTTCGTTGTAGAACTAGATTACTTTGCCTTTGAAGTGACAATTTTCCGATTTTGGTGTAATCACATTATTAGTGCACATACACTAGATATAACGCGATGAAATAATTTTGCTGAAAAGTTGATAAAGTGAAAATGAGCATTCAGACATGCTCCTCGGACCACTTACCACTGTGTTAATTTGCATAAGCTCAAAATCCAAACAGTTCTTTCTTTATGCATTTTACAGTTAGTTGTGAAACCGTAAAAAGTACTCATGGAGATGAGATGCGGTTGCCATAATTTTAGTGCTTAGGGAAAACCAAAGTGGATCTGAAGTTCAATTCAAGTTTTTCTCTAAAAAAAATTGCGCTGTAAGGCCCTGGATTCTCAAGTTTCAAGTTTGAGCTTTCTTTTGAAAGCACGTAATTGGATTAGGGTACGCCATCCCGCGTAACGATGTATGATGTTGTGTACAAGGCGTGGCTGGCAAGCTAGCGCAGCGTATGTCCGGACGTACTTGGAAAAAGCTTAACAGTCGATTTGAACATTAATATGCAACCCGCGAAACTATAACGTCGTTTATTTTATCCAACCTTCTTTTTTGTGAATAGTAACTCCGAACCCACTCTTTCAACTCTTCAATTCAAGTAAAACTGGATCCGACAATCATGAGCTGGCAAGCAAGCCCATCAAAGTTCAGGTAAGGATTCATATGGTCTCAATTTTGGTTTTTAATTTGATTTGGGCATCAAAGCTGCAACGCGTTGCAGCAATAAGGTGTCAACTCTAGAAATTACACGTTGAAAGTAATCACATCTTGCAACTTGAGGTTGCAATAGATTAAATTCGTAACGTTACAAATCAGCAACCTCAGAATATTATTATTGATTCCCATTTAAGGCACTACGAACTGTTGGTTGGCGATGAAGTAACGTTACAATATTAGCTAGCCCACGCAAATGAATATTTTTCATTTACTTTATTTGAATGAATATAAACCACGAGGGTGGGTGGTTGAGACGGAAGAAATGACCATAAGCTCCAATGACGTCGTAAACTGTGTACTTTTGTTAGAACCGTACTCCATGCAAACAAACTAGAATAAATGTAACTTCCAATTGATGTTCTACAGAGTGATGGGGATGGAAGCCCAATAAAAATATATTAAGCAAATTGAACGACCAAAAACCAAACCCAAGGACGTCACGGTCAATGAAAGTCATTTTTGCGAATCGGGCGGGGCTTCTATGCTTATTTATAGCAGACAAACTGTTAATAGTGTCTGGAATCAGGCCTGGTATTGGTTGCTGTAATTGTAATTGGTTTCATTTTAGAAACACAGTTTTGAGGTTTCTCTGTAAATTAGAGCTGAGGATGTTTGTCTAATGTTTGCTTGAACTGATGATAAGGTCAACTAACCAAAATGTCTGTTCTGAAATTCTATAAATTCTGTGATTGATCACTTCAAGCAAATAGTTTTACTGTGACGAGCAATTTCAGGACAGAACTGCTTACAACAAGGGTAGTTAATTAATTTTGGAGCACCTAGAAAACTTTTGCCAAATCTGAAAGCGGAAACTGCCGCTTTCACAGCCTACTCCAATTAATACTAATGATATGCATTACATATGATACAGATTCCACCTTCTGATCGGGATTACATGAAACACAACTCGTCTGAAGGCGTGAACCACATATTGTCACATGAAATGGCTCTCCCAGCCGTTCTCTTGGTTGGAGCAATGCTCACACTACTTCTCCTCACCCTCTTTTGCTTTCTGAAGAGAAGGACTTTGAAACGAATCCTGAAGCACTACTACAGCGAAGAGAAAGTGAGTTCTTACATTTGATTAAATCTTTTTTCATTGGGGTCACACACCGTTAACCTTAACTTGTCCTTGAGTTAATGAACAATTCCCTGGAAAGCACGGGTATTTCCAATTGCCATACAATGGTTAGATGTCCATTTTCCGAGCTAGAGTACGTTTAAAAACGTCTTCTCCACTTTAGCAAAACTCACACTAAACACTTCAATGTGCAACAAAGAACCAAATGGACTCTACTTGACATTTCTTCAAGACAAGAATTTAATTAATGTTTGAAATATTTTGCAGTTTGAGGACAAACCCAACGGAAGCAATCAGTTAAATACACTAATTGGAAACGACAGGTTTATTGCGAATCCCACATATGAGTCAACTCATCTTATGGATTTGGCAGTCCCTGTTTATCTTCAGTCTGAAATTAATGACATGGTTCAGATTGGGCAGGGATGTTTTGGAAAAGTTTTCAAAGGTATGCTATGTATGGTAGGATATGCTTGACGCTTGCAATTAATTAGCCCACGCACCCGCTGTTTTGGATGGGCTAACACTGCCTTCCTTTTTTCAAATTCGCATTCGAGTTTAATTAGTGTACTGGAATGAAACTTGAAACTCGAAGTATTCTTCAAAAATTAATATGGCTATTGCTTTTAGGGCTGATTAGAAACAAAAACATTTTACTTAACAAAGAAAGATTTTGTATGTTCCACGGATTTATATTTTTCTTCGCTGTATTCGGTAATTTCTGCTCCTTGCCCAAGTTTTGCTCCAGTTTTTGGAGCAAGTGGCAGGCAAATGCAAGCAGTGTAAAAATGATATTAGCTAGAGTAAGCGTATACACCTCCGTAATTGGATTGTAGAGCTCTAATTGTAAGTGTCCGCAGTAAATGTGTTTTGGTGGGCCCCTGGGCGTCACAGTAAGTCATGTTACGAATTTCGTCTCTGCGGTATCACGCTATTTCTGAGTTCTATTATAAACCCTTCATGATATTCAAAACTTGGAAGCAAACAACTTTAATTGCAGTAATCTTTCGGACACATGATTACTTTTTTATAAAAAGCAGGAAGTTTCATTTATTTTCTGGCTCATGAAGGTCAGCAAGGTTCCATTACATGAATAGAATCCAGTTTCATTGATTTTTATGACAATTAATCAACGGATCATATAACACATCGTAGGTGTAAACAACATGAATACGCACTGAGAGGGCTGCAGAAGGGAAAGGTGAATGTTGGTTCAACCCATCATATTGGACTGTTTTTCTTTGCAGGGGAATTGAATGGAACATTGGTTGCTGTGAAAGTTGTGAAGAAGGAGCACTCGGACGAAGCAATGAAGGAAGTCGAGACAATGGCCACATTCAACCATCACAATATTCTCCAACTACTCGGAGTGGCAAGGAATTTTGGTAAATATGAAACAAACCTTTACGGTTGTACACCTGGGTACACAGCTCGCACTTTAGTTGTATTTCGTATATTCCAAAAAAAAGAATTAATCCAATTCAAACCATTGCTTACTTGTGGACTTCTTATGGTGTGAAACTTATTTGGCCCGTGTTTAAAAATATTGTGTTGAATTATTTTGTACTTGTTTGGTTTGATGGACAGAGCTGACGAATTTAAAAAAAGCCATTCTAGTAAAAGTACACGGTTGTACCGATTGTTTGTGGTGCCTCACTTGAGCAAGATTAACCCAAAAGAAACGATGCTGCAAATTTTTCCATTGCTAGGACTCGTAAAGTCGGGTGTTTATTATGTGTATGTGTACTTGAATTTGTACATTCTTGCAGAGATGGATGCGCCGTGGCTAATTTTTGAATTCATGGAGTACGGGGATTTGGCCAGCTTGCTGAGAAGTTTACCAAGCAACAGTTTCAACACCGGTGGGACACGAATGAGTAGCTTTCAATGTGAGGGCAAGTCACAGTCACAACTGGAGTTGAGCAAAGTAAGAGGAAATTAATTTAGAGGATCTTTAATGGGGGGTTTGGATGGACTCCACTCGAGTCCCAATTACTTTCTTAGCTCAGTTCCGGAATCCGGAGAGGAAGATAAACAAGTTTCTCAATCAGCATATGCTAAGGCCTACTAGAGTATTTAATTGGATAAGAGACCAAACGGTCGGTATACATGTGTTAAGATATTCTGCGTTGTCAAATGAAACGAAGCTTGCATACTTTCTTGGAGAATGTCATTTCGAATGACACAGAATCCTGTTGTATATCCCCGTCACACAGACATTGTCGGACACAGAATTCTGGATTGAAAACAGGGATGTTCAAAACAAAATTTCAATTATTGTACAATGCAGGGCATGCATTCCTATTCAACTTGCCCGGCCGCTTTCATGATGCTCAAAGTGAAATAAGCAAGGTATTTCCATTTCCAGAGTATTGATGCCAAAAATGTGAGCAGCGCAGCGTAGAATGCCCGACACACATTCACAAAATTTTACTTTGAACTTTCACTTTCTAGGTAGCATGTTATGCCCATCACTGTGAGAAGACCTAAGTAATATTGTAAGCAGGACTATTTACTATGCTGTTGCTGTGCTTAACAAATAAGTTAATTTCTCATTCAACTTCGCAATAAGCTTAGGCTTTCATAAAATATTTTCAAGTATCTTCTTCCAACAAGGATTGATTTCATTCACTTTTCCATTGAAAAATGACAAAACAACTCAATAGTCGGATTTACGTGTAGGCTCGACACCGAGGATTATATGCATGAGTTAGGGATACCCTTGAGTTGAATCGAATTCATCAATAGCTTTTCAACCGCGAAATCCACCTTTTCTGCTCTCTGCTCCTATTTATTGGAACTTTTTGTGTCCATGACTTCGTAAAATTTTACATCTCGAGATACAACAATAATAAAAGGAAAAGTTCTTTGAAAAAAAGTTGCACATGGTGCATGTCTCTGAAAGAGCTTCTATTGAAAGGATGTGGATTTCAATTTGTGATTCTCCAACCGTATTTTAATTCTACCAGAGACGCATTTTGTTTATTGAGTTGTGCTGCACATGATATTTTACTGTATAATAATCATTTTGTGAAGCCAAAACGACAACACACAAGAAGGAACTTTTTGGCGAAGTCGAACTCCCACATACCCAAAAATTTTCACTAGTAAATCACTTCTTCTTCTTGCTGTGATTCGGTATAACAGAAAATGATCATTTTAAATTAAAGTAAAAAGACCCAAAGTTAATGTCAGAAGTTTGTAGCACAGAAGTCTTATTTACTCATGACAGTTTTGCTCATTATTTTTAATAGGAATCCTTAACGGACATTTCTTATCAAGTGGCTGACGGCATGAAATATTTATCATCACAACATTTCGTGCACCGTGACTTGGCTGCTCGGAATTGCCTAGTCAGTAAAAATGGAACAGTCAAAATCTCTGACTTCGGGCTCTCCAGGGATGTTTATACCTGCGACTATTACAAGGTATAAACTTTTATGATTTTGTCTCTTGATGTTTAACTTGAAAGACACTACAGAATCTTTTATCGGAAATGTTTTGTGTAAACAATATTTTGGAGGTCCTGCTTCTGATCTGGAGCCCAAAGTGGAGTAAGAGTAATTTATTAACTTGAATTTAACAGATTGGCGGATCTCGTTTATTACCTGTTCGGTGGATGTCTCCCGAAAGTGTACTGTACGGGAGGTTCACATTGGAATCCGACATTTGGGCATATGGAATTATGTTGTGGGAAATCTACACAATGGGAAAGCAACCATACTATGGCCACTCCAACGAAGAGGTAATCCGATTATTCGATGCTAAGATCGCAGTTATAACAATCGCTCATACTGTAAAAAGACACTAGTACTATTGTCAAGCATTAACTAAATTGTGCCAAAGAAACTTGCTAACACTGATATTGTAATATAATATTACAATATTGTATATACGTAATTTATTGGCACCAGCTTACGTTATAGTTTAGAAAATGCATGATTTGTAAATTTTCTCAAACGGAACTAGGGACTTAGCACCAGCTAAAATTGGATGTGGGAATTCCAAACGGGAATTATATAATTACCCTGCTTGCGTTCACGAGTCTCTCTTTAGTGCGCCCAGGAATAAATATTCGTAACAAGTCTGCACTGTCATTATTTTGTAGTATGTAGACCCGAAGGTACTACGTCATTATTTTTCATATCATTAAATCGCAAGCAATTCAACATGGCGATGCGCAAAAAGTCAGTCAAATGCGGTATGCTTGTTTTCAGGATAGACTTCAAAAAATATTGGTAGAAACTTTAACGATGTAATGTTAGAACGTTTGTGTCCTGCAGAAAAAAGTGCAATCCAATAATGTCCAAAACCATACATAATTGAACCAATTTTATATTTCAGGTGGTTCAACTAATTTTGGATGGAGTTTTGTTGTGCCCGCCAAGCGATTGCCCTCCTCTTATATGTGAAATAATGGTCGGGTGCTGGAAAAGTGATCCAAAAGACCGTTTCCGCTTTCCAATCATTTGTGAAAAGTTTCGAATGGCTACTAAGGTAAAGTAAATACATCATTGCATTTTACAGTTTAGGATTACCATTTAAGTTCACCTCCGCTATTCCTTAGAAATGCATAACAATTTATGCTTCACTGCAGAAGCGTTTCCAAAAATCTTTTATTTCATTCTCAGAAGTGCTGCCAACCAACTTATTTTGAATTGAAATTTTCTTCTAGGAACAAGCGGGCGACAATGTGGATGACAATTACGAAATCCCAAACCCAAAACTCACTGTAGTCGAGTACATGGATGTGGTTTAGACGTAACATTTTCCGGACTCCCGTCTTGACCACCGCGGTTTCTGAGTCGGGCACATGAATGACTGATTTGGACTTTCACTCCGTGGAGAAAGTAACAACGGGGAATTTTCCACCGGTCAGCCCACCCACTGACCGACCTATACATAAAATTTAATGGAAAGCACAAATACTTTTTCCAGCTTCATTATTTTGTTTGTGTTGGATTTACACTGGTATCGAATTGTGTTTATGTGCTGGCATCACGCAGCACTCACAGCACGGATTGTTTCATTTATTCCACCGCACATGTAATGGAATATCTAGTAATTTACAATACTCCTGGATTTGTACACATCAACTGTCATTCTCATTCAGTTTTATCATGAGTAAAAGTTTTTGTGTCAATCAATTGTGTACCCCCCAGGCTACTGGCAGTCCACTGGACGGCCGAGATAAAATTGGACTGCGATACAAATCTACCTTTTCTAACCTACGCATTTGTTTGTTACAAGTTGACCAACATAATGTGTTTGTGTTTTAGTTATGTAACAAAGTGTGACCCAAGTCTGGATTTGAAGTGCGGCCGGTATTTATTCGAATTAGGAGACCATTACCCAACATTATTAAGGTTGATTGTCTCGAATGTCTCTGAAGTGTGCGATACGCTATTTATTATGGCGCAATGCGTCAAAATTTAGTGTTTGCTCGTATCATACGACAAATCATTTAAGTTAACCGATTTTATAATGTATGTATATTATTATGTTATGTACCACTCTATTATTGCATATTATTAGTCGCGCGAGTGGTAGCAATTGATTGAGAACAGAAACTAATATTTTAATATTTCATTTTAATAAATGTAAACTGAAATTGTACTCTAACTGAAATTTTTATCTACTCTCTATTCACCAAATATTTTTGAGGAACAATTGGTGTTTAAATTACGAGTGTATGTAGATATAGTAGGTTATTGACGTTATTGTAGCATGATCACAGCATTATAGATTTAAACTATGTGTAATGTAAAATGTAAATCTTTACGAACACACCTCCAAAATAAAAGTAAAGTATATTATTTGGCTTCGTTAATTTTTTATTTAAAAAATTAAGTCACTTCATTCACCCATTAACAGTAATCAACCAACTTAGTAAGCGTTTAAGAAACTCAACTGTACTATGAAAAAGTCACTTGCACATAAATGGCGCTCTTCAGTGAGGAATTTTGTCGTGTGGTCGTGGAATAAAAGCAACCCAAGTCTTTCCATGAATCCTTGCATCTGCTCGCAAAACAAAAAAACAAAAAACCACTCTTGAGTGATAGAATATGAAAATAGAGTTCAAAAATGAAAAATAATGTAAACAGAAGAGAACTGAGATAAGTGGTTTGAATTCTGAAATACCGAGTCCAGGGTGGTGAAAGTTGACTAGAACATTCTTACCAGATTTGTCAAGAACCCGGAGAGGGTGCTCTTGGATACACTGCCGCGCCGATGTTTCATCCAGGCCAAAGAGAAAGGCTCTAATTATAGTAATAAGAAGTTACAAAACCAGGAGTTAATGCAATTGTAGTTCAATATTGTCACGCCTTACAAAGAACTAGTGTCCTTTGGAGATCTTAATTCAAGACCTGTGGCTGCACCGCTCGAAATGATCATATTCTGAAGAATAAAACAAAAGGAATACTTTAGTTCGTTAAACTGAGCTTTTAGCAAACAATATATATATGCTCAAACTTTCTTAATTAAGGTTATAAAGCTGGGTTGAAAATAGCATCTCCATGCACTCCAACTAACCTTTATTTTCTTTACACATATATCTTCCGTAAGACGATTGGCCAAATAAACCATATTCTCCAGCGCACTGTCCCCATGCATTGCAGATGCGTATGTGACTTCAAAGAAAATATCCCTCCTAGCTGCCGAGTTTCCTTTTAATTTGTTCATCTTGATTGATTTTATCCAGTGCGGACCCTCCAGGTCAAAAGAAATAATATCAAAAATTAACGAGGTGGAGATGATGCAACCCTACAGAAATTGGCTCAAATTCACGATGCATGTATAAATACTTACGTTAACTGTATATCTGTCTTTTGCGGCTCAAATTACCTGAAGGGAATCATTGTTGCTGGGTAAAACAGCAAGCACGTCGTAGAGCTTCGTATTGGGAAGATTCAACTGATAAGAGATTATAATTGATTTTAGAATCGCCTTGAAGACTTACTATTTTGTTTCGCATGATAAAACCATGACTTCCTTACAGTCCTTTGAAGCTCGAAGAGGTCCGAAAAAATTATTGTCAACCGATTCAAAATTCGAACACCAGGATTCTCTGATATTAATGTAGTTTTCCAGTCCGGTGAGCTGGGTATTGGGACTCCAACTTGAGTTTTTCCTATGGATGATGCGGTGGATGCGATTATTCCTCCGCTCCTTTCCTCCCATTTTCGCTTTTTTCCAACACCTTTCTTAGTAGCGCCAGGCTCACAGCAATCCTTTGCCAGTACTGGTGTATTCAAGGCTAGGATTTTGTACCCATCTAAACAAAGTTAATACTTATATGAATATAAATGTACTTACGAGGGAAGTACCCGTGCTGCAACTCTTGGATTTGGCTGAAAGTTTGTCCACACGTTACCCTTGTGTAGAAACAATGTT
>JAAXYW010003431.1:0-11704 GCA_036851895.1 Orthonychiurus folsomi | reverse complement strand
CCTTTTGCCTGTATGACAAGACAAGAAGATCAATTTGTCAAATAAATATTTCTCAGTTCACATCATGACATACAGCACGTCCGTACCTCAAGTTTTCCACAAGATCCCTGACTTCCTCCTGAATGGATGTTTCCATTGAAACTCGTCCAAGTCCAAAATCTCCGAGAGCTTTCAGGGAAAATCTTCTTTGCTCTTGCCAAACTGATCCATAATTGTACGCAATACCTTATGACCAAAAACAATTGCAGCTTTTAATGCAAATACAATAGGCGTAGACCACGTTTTTGTATTGCTCATGCATCCCACCAGAATCTAATTAATTGAATATCAATTAGAAAGTGTATGCAAATGTACCGTTCTTCATAAACGCCATGGCTAAGAGATGATTCGGTCGCCCAGAAAAAACATCTGTCTTGAAGGCAATGCGAATCAGTTCAAAGTCGTTGAGGACTACGAACCTTTAGAAAAACATTTCAGATTAAATCCATTGCTGTTTTCTTCCTTA
This sequence comes from Orthonychiurus folsomi, assembly GCA_036851895.1. Classification (NCBI taxonomy): domain Eukaryota; kingdom Metazoa; phylum Arthropoda; class Collembola; order Poduromorpha; family Onychiuridae; genus Orthonychiurus; species Orthonychiurus folsomi. The sequence goes on along the minus strand of JAAXYW010003431.1, from coordinate 11,199 downwards.
CAACAAACTATTCTACGGATTTGGGATTAATATAATCGCCGACGTTATTATCCACAATATATTTGGAAAAACAACTCACCAATATTGTCCAAGTTTAAGACTAAAAATTTTCCCATATTTTTTCCCTACTTCCCCGATTTTAACATGACTGTCCGGTGCCAGAAAAGGCAGATAACCCAAAATTGGTAAGCTTGGTGGACCTGATAAGTAATAAACGTAAATGTTTAGAGTATTTAATTGCATAATTTGCAGAAAACAAATTTGATTCTGAACCTAATCAGGATTGACTGCTTTTAGATCCTTCATTACCTGGTGGAAAATTTTTTGGTCTAGTCAAAGACCGCATTTGATGCAAAATCAAAAGGAAGAGGAATGCTAACAAGATTAGTTCAATTCCCATTGCAAGAAACAAACTTTTTGAATTTCCAAAAATATTTTGTTTCACGGAGCTAGAGCTCTGGAAATTCTACTGAGCCTTGTATTTATTATCTACGGTATTTAAACAAGCACTTGTACACATGGCTTATATACACACACACACATTTGTTACTTGCATAATCACTAAAACCTGTTCAATGGAAAATTTTAAATGGATTTTTTCTGATTTGGCAATGGGGGAGGGGGTGGATTTTTTCTGATTTGGCAATGGGGGAGGGGGTGGATTTTTTCTGAATTGACAATGGGGGGGGGGATGACAATCCATTTATTCAATTGATCTCTGTCTCACATTTGAGATGAGACATTTGAGATTGTCTTATTGACACAGAATACTAAATTGTGCATGGTACATTCTTGTTTTTCGCGTAAAATTACGGCTTATATCACAGTTTACATTTGGTTGTACATAATTACGTTCAAATGAATTATTTCTGTAAAACACAGTATCTTCCAGTAAAATAAAATGTTTCAATAAAAAAACTAAGGTACAGCGTACAGCACGTTTCAATAAGTCAGGTTCTAAGTTAAAATATATAGCATAAACATGTAGATGGATAAAACAGATAAATAAAGAGATACAATAGAATAAAATAAGATCACTATATGTACTATTAAACTATTGAGGAATTGAGTCATTATATCATTGTCAACACGCAAGCACGTGCATTACGTGTTCTGAAATATGGAGATCCCCGATTCAAATTTACCTTATTATGTTTGAAATTTACAATTGTTTGGCGGCCTGCTGGGCCTATTGGACACCCTGTACCCTGCCCTTGCATAGGTGCGAGATACAAGACTTCTAAGGAAAATAAATGTAGAAAACATTATACAATAAATTTTAAACAGGTGTGGCTGCTCTGTGAGATGCACTTTTATAAAAAGGCTAGTCACATTAAGTTATTCTAAAAAAGCAACACGTGGCGACGATTCCACAACCACGCCAAACACGTTTTGATAAACGGGTTATTTTCTTGCATATTTGGCTTGTATTAGAAGCATTACTGTGCTATGCATTACGTGCTATTATTAACTATGTAGTAAACAGAACACATTTTAAAATCTGTACATCAAAGGACGCTTAGAGCACAGCAAAGCAATTATCAACACACGAGTATACCATGACCCTCACCCCTCACCAATCAAATTTGAACTGTACTTAACATCAAGCCACTCTAAAACAACACTTCTTTGCGCAAAGTAGAAATTTAAAAATCCAATATGAAGATACAAGAGGTCAGTCAAAGGCAAATTACCGCGTCAGAATCATAGCTACGAGATTCGAATTAATCATACCCTCAAAAATCCGAAGTGGGATGACATTTTGTAAATGGAAATTATAAATTCATAAATGTAGTGAAAGAAGGGGAGACCTTGATGATCTTTAATTAAGTTCAACAAGCCTAATTTTGGTGGATGGTGCTTATGACGCCCCAGCCCCGGCATTGCATTGCTTACCACGCAACGGAGGAATGGTGTCAACGCAAATAAAAATTAATCTTAATAAATAATTTACCGCAGCCAGCCATGTGCAATTACGTAGATGAAAATGACACGACGCGACGGGAAAATGCTTGGGTTGGATTTAAAGTGCGCACCAGGCACGATAAATTAATATACACTTGTTACTTTCATTTACGGGTGTTTGTGTTTTGAACGAAGATCGACTGACGCATTATATTTGACCTCTTCCATGGAGTGTCGCACATATATACTGGAAAATTTATTCTGGACTTTTCATTAGTTTGTCCTTGTTCGAAGAATCACAAACTGAAAATCGTTTATTTTCGTTATCCGACGCAGTGTAAACAACCGAAGTTCACTTTTTTGCAAGATAATGGCAAATCTTCGATTTGTCTTCGCAGTTTTGACGTGCTCCTGCATATTTCAGTAAATTAAAGCTGATATAGTTCTTAACATTGTATTTATTATTCATTCTGTTTAAAATTTAAGTGCTTTTGTACATTTCTAGTGGAGTACTAGGACGAATCGATGACGGTCAAATCCTTACTACACTTTTTAAAAATTATGACAATAAAATCAGACCGCATGGTTTGAACGGATCGGGTAAATTATTCTAAACACTAATTTGTCAGCGTAGTTCTAGAAGTGCAAACTTAATTATATTCAATTATTATTTCAGACGGAACGCTCGTCACGATCAACATGTACATTCGGGACATTGAACAGATTGCTGAGCGAAACATGGTATGATGTGATCATTTGATATAATCATTTCTTCTTACAGCTAAATATAAAACCCTATCATATTTAGGAATATTCAGTCCAGTTAACTTTCCGACAAGAATGGAATGACCCTCGCCTGGCTTACCAACACATTGGTCAGTGTTTAGTATTGACATTACAGCAATTAAATTTTGTTCAAATTAAACGTTTTCGTTCACAACAGATGCTCGGGGTCCTTATCTGACTCTAACTGAATCAAAACGAATATGGATGCCTGATCTCTTTTTTAGCAACGAAAAAAGAGGACACATACATGATATCGTCATGCCGAATGTTTATGTGCGGATTTTCCCTGATGGTGGAGTCTTATACAGCATACGGTAAATTAATGCTTTAGTGTTATGTTTCAAAGGTTTTAACAAATATATTTTTTCAAAATTTGCAGGATTTCTTTAACTCTATCTTGTCCCATGGTTTTCAAACTCTTCCCATTTGACAAACAAACCTGTTCAATACGAATGGCAAGCTGTATGTACAAATCAATCAAATTGCATATAAACCAAGTTAAAAACTAATTGAATTGGAATATCAACTTTAGATGGCTACACTAGTGATGATATAATTTTCCAGTGGAAGAAAAATGACCCTGTGCAAATGACTCCTAATTCATTACACTTACCCAATTTTGCCCTTACAAATTTTACCACTCAACACTGTGACAGTCACACGAATACTGGTATAGAATTTCTATATAAAAAAATGAACTGTTAATTTGTACTTGTGTATGTAATTTGCATCTTTTCCTTGTTTCCAGGTATTTACAGTTGTCTAAGACTAGACCTCATATTTGCAAGAGACATAGCCTACTATTTTTTGCAAATATTCATCCCATGTGTATCCCTCGTAATTATGGCTTGGCTGTCATTTTGGTTGTCGAAGGCGGAGGTCGTCGGAAGACTTCTTCTCACTGTCATCACTTACTTGATCATGGCCATTGGGATCAGTCTCATGAATGTTGTGATGCCTCAAGTGTCCTACACGAAGGCCATTGACGTTTGGACCGGAGTTTGTTTGACCTTCGTTTTCTTTGCTCTCATCGAATTCGTCATCGTCAATTTCTTGCATCGGCGGGAGGAGAGGAGTCCCGGGATTGAATTGAAGGATGGGCAACATTTACGACAAAAATTTTCGAATTGGGCGATGTCGGAGAAGGTGGATGCCATTTGCCGTGTGGCGTATCCGTGTGCATTTGGGGTATTTGTTTGCCTTTATGCGGCGGCATTTTACACTCCATCGAATCGGAAATAAAAATTCAAACCCAAAATAAATCAAATTAAATTATTGAGTTTAGGACCCGTTCGATGGATAGTAGAAGACACATTGCCTTTGTAGCTGTAACTGCATGCTTGTGAGTTATATTTAAATAAAGTGCAAAATTTTGTTTAAAATATTGAAGTTTGACCTTTCCTTTTTGAAATCATCGTTAATTAGACACATGGAACAATTCTAAGGCCAGGGAACACGTAAAATACCATGTGCAATTTATTGCACGTACAATATGTCACATTTGCTTGGATAGGTCCATGGAGTACACTATCTAATCAAGATCCTTGGGTGGGTGGATATTAGTTGACCTTAAATTTGGCAATCTCGATACAGTTGGCCGTAACCTAGCTGTTTCACTTTCCGCTCTAAAAACATTGCATGCATATGCGCTAGGAAGCGTACATCCACAACTCAGCAATTCAACTCAACTGTTTTTATCAAATGCTCTTATACGGTTTGCCAATTACATCCAAAGTGCAAAAATCACTTACATAAATGAGGTAGTCTGACATGTGCATTGCTAGTATTGACATCCTTAAGAACTCAAGGTGTACTTCCTTTCCTTTATTCACTCCAAGGAAATAATATAAGATTGGTTTGGGTGTGGATTATGTACTGCAGCATAGTAAAGTAAAGGTATTCAAAGCGGTGGACAAGTTCACGTCAAAATGAGTCCTAATAATAAAAAACCAGAGAACGATTCAAAACCAGAATTTAGTAAAGTGTATGACGAAAAGAGAGACAAATCGGGAGACGCCAACGGATCCGAATCGGAAAGCGTACCGTCGAGTTTTCCTGGGCTATGGAAATTTCCAAGTGGTCGTTCCATTCCTTTCCGAAACGCTTATCAGTGGATAGAAGGTAAATAATTCCAGAATTGCGAACACACCAAGATAATAGTAGTGGCAATTTCAAATTTTTGCAGCAAAACGATCGGACGATAATGTCGGGAATCTGTGGCGAGTGTACGATAAATTATATGATCTTGAATCATTTATCGAAAAACACCCTGGGGGTTCAGATTGGATTCGAGTCACTCGGGGCACGGATATTACTGAAGCATTCGAATCCTCTCATGTCATCAATGTGAAATATGTGGAGCGGGTGCTGGAAAAGTATTACATTTCAGACACAACTGCTCCGAGGATTGCACCCTACACATTCCATGAGGATGGATTTTATAAAACACTTAAGAAAAGGGTGGAACCCATTTTACAGGTAACAAAAAATCCATATTGTTAGGTTCGACCATTTATTTTTTAGTCCAGTAAAAATATCCTCTACACACACACTTGTTCGCAGCTTGCTTAACTGTTTATAAATGTTCGTCTCAGTAAGTGCAAATAACCTTGCAAATTTGAAAGGCGGAAAGTGTGTGTGAATTTAAATTTAACAATTTAATTCCAATAAACTGATGTTTTCACAGAAAGTCGGAACCGGTCCGACGCTCAAGGTCATCGCTCTCCAGGATACCCTAGCCACTATGTTCATTCTCTTGGCAATTGCTGGAACGTGGCTAAACTCAATGACCCTCCAGATTCTAGCTGGGATGGATTTGTCCATGACGATTATATGCGCTCATAATTTCTTCCACATCAAAGACAACTGGAGGAAATATTATTTTGATATGTCCATGTTTTCTTCATATGAATGGAAAATCAGCCACGCTCTCAGCCATCATCTTTACACAAACACAGTCCTTGTAATTAATTATCTTAATTACTATTCCGCTTGGGTGAATGGGTTCACACCATTCCCGCACGTGTGATTGCGTGTTTAACAATATCAAATTTGGTTCTAGGATTATGAGATCTCCATGCTGGAACCCATGATATCCATGTTGCCAAAAAGAAAAAGAAATTTTCTTCAAAAATATTTGGCTCATGCTTATGTCCATGCCCTTTATTTTGGAAATATGGGAGCTGATCTAGTCAAACGGATTTTGAAGGTTTTTATGCGAAAGCAGGAACTGCGAGCTGAAAATCTCATTGTTCTGGCGGAATTGGCAATCCTGTACTTTCTGGCGCCCTCATTTTTCGTATGCTAACTCATTTTATATGTAAAATCTGTGGAATTGTTCAAAACAATATATTTTCCAGGACGCTCTCAAATCTTGGATCCTAATCCAAGGCGTTGCTTCCTACACGTTTGGTTTCATTGGGCTAATGGCAGCCCATCATCATCCAGTTTGTTTCCATGATGGAGATGAGGCAAGACATGAACCAGATTTTGGGTAAGAACAGGAGCATAACTTTAAAAAAAATTCAATTGTACGACAATCACATTAATATTTCAAAAAAAATTTAAGGTTGTGCCAATTGGATGCTACAAAGGACAGAGCTGAGGATTTTACTAAAAATTTACTCGTTGTTGTAACTTCCTTTGGTGAACATCCACTTCACCATTTATTCCCAACTGTGTGTCACTCAAAGTTACATCATCTAAAGCCCGTCTTTTTAGAGACGCTAGAGGAATTTTCTGAAGCGTTTCCTGCACTAACACAGCTACAGTTTTTCTTGGGAACCTACCAACAGTTTGTACGGGAATCGCCTAACACATTTCAGAAATCCGAAATCATTCCAGTAAATGGAAATGCATTCAGTAGACCAAAAATTATTGACAGAAGAAAACGCGAGTAACCTCGTAGCTAATTTATGTATAACCTGATGGCGAAACTCTAGTCGTTAAAAGTTCGCATTTCTACATTAAAGATATTAACCAAAAAGTAGTTAGTCACCTTCATGCGTACTAAATTAATTTTTATTGAACATAAAAATATTTGAATTGAAAAACTGTGTAACAAATAGTACTTATGACATGACACGAGCATAGTGGAGCACGACCAGCAAATAATACTTTTATTTGAATAAATGATTTCACGAGCCAAACATTGCCGACTCTTGTATGTCGACGTTGTCTTCACTGGGACACTGGGAGTGGATTATTCATGAATGAGTACAATAAATTAACTTGACTGACCAAAGAGCGTGCATGAAGGTAGATAATTTTGACGCAGCGGTTATAGTTGATTATAATCGTTATACATTCGAGTATTCAGTTTCATGAAGAAGAACCCACGGAATTCGTATTTTCATTCAAACCCAGTTTTTTCTTCAGTTTGTTGAAGCAATCTTGCAGCTTCTTAATAAATCCGTCGATATCACTTCTCTCCATACCAATGGTTGAAGCAGCTGTTAAGTATGGGTACGGGTAATCATTCAAATGAGAGCCCCACCCTTAAAAAATTCACGAAATTATGAGACTTGACCTATGAGCATTGTTAGCCGTGATTTTGCGTTAACTTCAAATTAAATGGTGGCTAGCCACCGTTGCCCTATTTATTTATATTAAAACACGACTTTCCGTGAACTCACCTTTGAATGTATAACTCTCGATAGTTTTAGTGTCATCACAAGTCACAACTCTGGATCCGCAAACATTACGACGAAATAACATTGAGCCCAGCTCTGTCACGCAATTTGGTTTCAAGTCATCACTCGTGAGTGTTTCCAGAGTTAAACCTGTTTGAGCAAGAACATCGGATATTAGTTACAACTCCTTTGAGCATTATAATCTCTCATCAAGACTTACCAATAGAGATTTGATTATTCGGTGTAAGTAACACTTGTTCACCATTCCTGCTAGCAAATTCTGACAGCTTCGATTTTAGGTAATTGTAGTTCTCACGCCTTGCGGTCATAAGTTGTTGATAATTTGTAGAACCCATTGACAAGAGAGTTATGAAAACATCGATGGATTGACTAGATGAGGCACGGCCTGGGATGGGAACAATTGCAATAATATTGGGTTAAGGTAATTTGTACGCAGAAATCAATTTAATAACCTCTCGAACCTGGATAATTTTGTCTTATCTTCTGTACTAATTCCTTGTTGAATCCAGCAATAATAGCACCACCGACAGGCACCATTAGGTTTTTATCACTACTCTGTACGAATACATCAAGACGTCCAAACCTAGAACAAAATATACTCAATTTCCAATCCGCTTCTAATCTCTAACTTAATAAAATTAATTACTTTTGACACTGCTGTATAGAATAGAGACACTTCCCACTCTGTAAGCCGTAAGCGTTATTGACAACATGATAAATGTCGGTTTCCTTACAGATTATTCCAACTTCTTCTAGGGAATCCATACCACGAGGAGCAAAACAACTCGTTGTTGTCAAAACACATAGTACATTCTCGCGGTGCACTTGCTCGATTGTTTTCTCTATTTCCTTGATGTTTGTTCGAACTTCATGATCCACTAAATCACCTTCTATGATTAATGGCTCAAAACCTGCGAAATAAAGTTTTTTTTAGTTCTAATGATTGATCCAGAATGCTTATTTCGATTAGCTGTACAAAATACTTACCAGCTGTCAAAATCGATTTGAAACAAGATTTTTGATCTATTCTGGGCCAGATTACATATTTTGCTGATGGTTTTTCTTTCCTTAATTGCAGTAAAATTAATGTCAAACTCATGCCGGTGGCTACCGGTGCTAGGAAGGCATCTTGGACATCCGGGGAAACTAAAACACAGTAAAGCATTTTTAAACGTGTGAAAAGTTAGAGCAAGATATAAACCGTATCGTACTGAGGGTTCTGCAAACATCAAGAACTAACGCATTTGTCAAAGTGCATAGCAGACTGGAGCCAACGGCTTTCGGCTGAACTTCACCAAGATCGCCCGAACGTCCAATTCCGTGACACAAATTAAAATTTCTCCTCGCCACCAGGCCTGAATTTCAATATTCTTGATTAGGACATCACGAAATAAGGCATGGACGTTTATCACGGAATTAGTCTCTACTTACTTGAATAAACCCTTCCTTCCCTTTCGCCGACCCCATTCTTTGAAAGAAAATTATTACTGTCCATTGAAGCGAGCTCGTTCAGAAGTATTTCAATACTTAAGTCATCCCAACCTTCCTTAGGCCACTTTCTCTGCAAAGTAATCACAGTTATAGAGTTCACTCTCGAAACGGCATCCAGTATCCACTCTTAATTACGTACCTCTGAGATCAATATTTGAAATTTCTTTCGTCTGGAGCAAATGGCTTGAACACCTTGATGTAAGTAAGATACTGGCAATAATCTGTCAGCCGCATCCTCGTAGATATTTAAATCTCCGTGACTCATGCTGAATGCTGATTAAATTTCTAATACAAACAATCCTCTTCAATCAATCAATATATATAGTGGATTTGACTAACGGAACTATTTCCGCAAACATGGCTTTACCTTCCTGCGAAATGCGTACGGCTCCTTCACTTAGGCTGTACAATTCCAAGCCGACTTGGAATTGACTGATGACTATTCAGCACTAATTATTTAGGTCAGGTACTACACTACTGCAACTGCATATCCGGTATGTTTTTGCACTGCATATGGCATGCAAAGGCTCACTAATTAAATCGTAATCATCGCGCAAGTAAAATCAATTGTTTACCACTTCCACATATTAAGTACACTACACCGAGACCTTGCCTTGACTGAAATTTACAAGTTTGATAAGTCATAAGTGTTCCCAAACATGCAAAATGTGAAATCCTACCGGAGGACTGTGTGATGTTTGCGAGTTTGCGACACGTATTTGAGTTGGTGCACGTGGTCGCGCCAACTACAACTTTTTATGGGCCGCGCCACACCACAACACTAGCAAACGTCAAATTGTCCATCCGGCTTGGTACACCGCTAATTAATTTCCCCACTTTCGTAGGATTGCGACTTTTGTGTGATTGTAATTGTGCTTTGCACAAAGTTTTTGTGTGATTCGTGTCCTTGGTACGCAGTACGCAATTTTAGGTACCGCACGCAGACGCTAGTTTAAATTTTAACAAATTAANGTACGCAATTTTAGGTACCGCACGCAGACGCTAGTTTAAATTTTAACAAATTAAAAAATGTGCACGGCGCGGCGGCTGGCTATGTTAGGCCCGTTACTTCAACCTTTAGCCAAATCAAATTCAGTTGAGTTTTCAGTTCAGATCAGAGAGTGGAGTATATTGGAACCGATTTAAAATTTGTAAGCTTTGGGAATTATAACCTTCAGGCTAACTAAACCAAATTCTTCAGTACTTTCAAAATTACACATTATCAAGCTTGACATATCACAGATCATACAATAATAGCATCAGTAGAAATCCACTCAAAACTCAAAAAGAATAGATGCACATAATGCACAAATACAGCACCGAGGAATCCTGACTTTCCTGATCGTTTTGCATTGTAAACTTTGACTATTTTAGAATACATGATTATTGTAATTTGTCAGTTTTCTTCACGTTTTGGCAAGGAATTCCTCAGAAATGTGCGCATATATGGACATGACCACGTTTTTCGTTTAAGAAAAATAAATCCGGTGTCCAAATACGATAGGAAATTCACAGCTCCTACCTCCGGCGAACAAAGAGCCAATATCCACCAATTCAGGTAGATTGAAAGCTTCTGGATGAAGTTCTTGAGCCATTATCTAATTTATACAATAATTACTGTTGTCATTCTCTATTGAGGGAATTATAGATTAGAATAATATTTCCCGAAAAGAATCTTTAAGAGAATTAGAGAATTCAGAAGATATATATCCATTTGATAAATTTAAAATCATTTCTCCGGCGGAAACCGGACCAAATTATAATTTAAAGTTTAGGTTTCCAAATACTCTGAAAAAATCTTGTTTCATTCTTTTAAGGGCGCTCTACCCCACCATCGCGCCTGAGTCATCGGCCTTATCCTTAAATTTTATTTCATTCTTTTGACTGGTAGCCAACAGCAACGCGGCGGTGCATGCAGCACTGCTTATGTAGCATAGCATCGACAGCCGCGCCTGCAGCACTGCGTATGTAGCATAGCAGCGGCATCCACGCCTGCAGCACTGCGTATGTAGCATAGCATGGACAGCCGCGCCTGCAGCACTGCGTATGTAGCATAGCAGCGGCATCCGCGCCTGCAGCACTGCGTATGTAGCATAGCATCGACAGCCGCGCCTGCAGCACTGCGTATGTAGCATAGGAGCGGCATCCGCGCCTGCAGCACTGCGTAGGTAGAATAGCAGCGGCATACCCGACTAATAAACAACCGCGCGTGTGCATATGCCGCATAGCAGCCGCAGCTGCCACCTTTATGTACATTTGACATGGGTCATGCCAACCAATGTTAAACTTCAAACCTTCATAGCAGCTCAGAATCCTGCAGTTGCCTTGCAGAAGACACTATGAACTTCTTTTCATTAAATTCAAA
>JAAXYW010003430.1:0-11707 GCA_036851895.1 Orthonychiurus folsomi | reverse complement strand
TAGTCTTTAGAAAATGTAATACAATTATATACATTTTTTGTAACAAGGTATACTGTGTCGACTTTGGCAACCGTTAACAATAACGGCAGTACACTGAAATAAAGTGATTTCTCTCTCTACCTAGTAAGAAAATGAATTAAAATAAATAAGTCACATTTATACGACACCGTGCATGAAAACCAAGCAGGCACTTTTGGACTGTTACGTTGCGGCTAATAAAATAGACAAACTCTCGATTGATGGTCTAAATTGTACAAAATAAGTCAAGTATACCAGAAACAGGTAGGGAGCAAAAGACATCAAGGTCAGCGCATGAACGAGCGCCATTAGTGCAATAATCCATCCCTAAAACTTCTTCCTTCTAACTTAACTAGAAATTCTTCCCTAAAACACAAAGACACATGTCGAAGTGACATTTGGTTCAAAAATATTTATTGGTTCAGACCGTCTTGTCCTTTAAAGTTAATACTTGCATTACAATTCCATGGAAATACATATAGCACAACCGCCATCGTGCATCGCCATGGCCATGTCTGCTACTTCTTTGCCGGTGTATACGTCGCAGGATTCATAGCCGGATTCGTATTCGTATTATTTGTGGTTGCTGGACCACTGTGTGCTGCTGTGGCGGCAAATCCCGCCAATTGTTCAATGATATCCTTTTGTCCAGCGGATCCTCGAATAAGACCACCCAGTTCACTCCGTCCCATAAATTTGTCATTTGCTAGTGGATTTTGAGCCATCCAAAGGAGCGTGTACAGTCCAGCTTGTTTGAGGAGGGACTCATGATTTCCAAACTCAATTATATTTCCTTGATGCATTACAACAATCAGATCCGCTTGTTGGATGGAGGAGAGGCGATGAGCTACGGCTATGCAGGAGCGACCGACACGGGCGAGTTCCAGGGACTCTTGGACGACTTTTTCACTCTCACGATCAAGGGCTGCAGTTGCTTCGTCAAGAACGAGGATTTGTGGATTTCGGAGGAGGGCACGAGCAATTGCAATTCTGGAAGAACAAATATACATATACCTTTGACCTCGGACGAACAAAAAAAACGTTAACCATTTACCTTTGTTTTTGACCTCCGGACAAGAGTCGGTCACCCACTTTACTGGAATAACCCTATAATGGACAATAGTAAATAAATAAAGTAAAAATTAGAAAAAGTATCATTGCTGTGTGCGTTAATGTTCAAAATATTTGGAAAATATCTCACTTCTGGAAGGCTGGTTACAAATTTGTGGATATTGGCTGCCTTGGCGGCGACAATGATTTCCTGGAGTGTCACAGGTCCGGAATTATCACCATAAGCTATGTTGTCAGCCACACTGCGGTCGAATAGCCTCGGTTCCTGCTCCACAAGAGCCATAAAGGAGCGCATAGAACTACAGTTGAATGACCTCAGGTCCTCTCCGTCTAAATTCTGCAAAAAAATTTAAAAACGTATTAAAAAAACACAAGGAACATCCAAAAGATTCCAAACAAACAAATTCACTTACCACGGAGCCCTTTGTAGCCTCATGGAAGCGAAGTAGAAGTTGAATGCATGTGGATTTCCCGCTCCCACTTGACCCGACGAGGGCAACCATTTGACCTGGTCTCACGGAAAAGGAAATCCCCTTCAAAATGTGAACATCCGTCGCATGAGGGTACCAGAAGTGCACGTCGTGAAAATCAATAGCCCCTTCCGTCGTGGGTAAAATTTTCCCGCCGACGTCAAAGTCAAATTTGGGTCTGTGGCGAAGGATCCTTAGGATTCGATTCCCGGCTGCAATTGCACGGATGAAATTCGGCATGACGGCGAGGCTTGTTCCGACTGTGAGGAGGGCAAAACTTAGTCCATCTCCAACCCTGTATAAATAAAAATGTAAAATTATGTATATTTCGCACATCATCACATCGTCATAAATTTGCATACACTTACTTGAGTACATCAGCATATGCGACGGGGTCATTCTCTTTTGTGAGTTCGTAGCCAGCGAGGAATATAATGGCGGAGTATGTGAAAAATGCAGCGGATTGGGCTACCCCGTATGCAATGCCTCGAATGACTGCACTCATTGAGTCTGATTTCCCAGAACCAATCAGAGCCCGCTCGTATTTGCCGATGAAGTAGCGTTCCAATTGGGAGGTGAGGACGACGCGGCGATTTTGAAATACTTCCAGGACAATTTTGGATGCGGCATCCATTGCAGCCGTCGTCTTCTGCTCGTGGATTTTAGACAACCATCCGTCGATCCAGGATGCCCCGATTACGATGGGGACGAGGCCGACGCAGTACGCGGTGAGAGTGGGAACAAAGTAGAAACAATACGCGATGGCAATACCAACGGTTGCAGCTGATTGGACGAGGACCCCGTAGAAACTTATAACTATCTGCAAACAGAACGAACGGTTAAATTCGGATATGCAAGACGTTTACAATTTGAAAAACCGAACTGCAATTGTAAAAACAGTCTAGAAAAACTATTTTTTGAGTTTGAAAAAGCCTACAAAATGAACGGTTTAAGAAAAAATGTTTTGAAAACAACGACCCAATATTTTGCAAAATTGGCCAGATAAACCAATTCTGAAAAAATAACACAGTATGCATTGTATTTACATATTGAGTGCTGCCAGCATCTGCATTGAGTCGTGTGCTGAGTGCTGAAATCCCATTGTCGGGATCATCAAACCAACCGACATCCTGTCGTAAAATGGAATACAGGAGACGTTTCCGCAGCCGATTCACAACATCCACCCCTGCTAAACTCAAGCAAAAATTTTGCATGAATATGGATATAAATGCAATGGCTCCCACCACAATGAAGAAGAGAGATTCCATGGTGCAATTGTGGTGAGCCTCCACTGGATCGGGAACTGATAATTGGCCGATGATTTCCCCAAATAAGACGCCGTAGAGTGGAAGAGTCAATCCCATTCCGAAGGAGCCAAGCAAACCGAGGAAGATGAGGAGTTTCTTGAAGGAGACCATACCGAGGACTTTGCGAAATTCAAATTTCAATTTTGGCGGGGTATCCGAAACGTACACTTGTGTTTGGACGAGTTGCGATTGGCCGTAAGGTTCCTGTTTTAAAATTTAAAACACTTTTCTGATGTCCAAAAAATGTTTTGTTTGAAAAGTAGAAAAGTTTAGAGAAACTTCAAAATTCTTTTTTAAAATGTTCCAAGAAAACTAATAAATTTTTAAAAAAAATCTACTAGATCTAATCTATTTTTCTCGATTTCAAAAAAAATGTAGGCAATATTTCGAAATTTCTTGTAATTGAAACTCACGTCTGGAACCCTACTCTCTGGTTCGAGGGTGCCCTTGTATCTTTGCCATAGATGATTTTCTTTTATTAATTCTGCCTCCTGATACTCTTCGCTGCCTGGGAGTCCCTCAACGGCGGTTTTGGACGTGGGTCTCCTTGGTCTTGTCATCGGTGAATTTTGGCCAGAACTGAATTGGTTGACAGAATCTCCTTCTCCCTCCTCCCCTCCTGAATTTTTGAGATGAATCGGATTAATTGTGTAAACGACTCCGGATTCATCAGCCTCCTGCTCTGCAGCATTAGCAGCTACTAGTGCAAGTTGACGGGCAATCTTGTCACTCACACCGTATGATATGGAAGCATTCCGAAAGGGAGTCGTGATGATTCCATCGAGTGCTTTGATGGACTTGCGCTGTTGGTCCGTTCTATCAAAAGTGACTGGCTTACTTACTTCTGGATCCGATGTCGATGGTTTGTTGTATTTGCCAGTGGCTAATTGGTAGTAGAGCCCTTTATTCTCTATTAGTTCCAAATGTTTCCCTGCTTCCGCGATCTGCAAAGAAGCATGAAAAAGGTCAAAGGAAGTCCGATACCCGTTAGGACATAGTTCTGACATGGGTGTACTTACTACCCCTTGATTAAATACGATAATCAGATCCGAATTGATAATTGTGTTGAGTCTGTGGGCGACGACGAATGTGGTTCGGTTTTGGGCTGCTAGTGTACTTACTACCCCTTGATTAAATACGATAATCAGATCCGAATTGATAATTGTGTTGAGTCTGTGGGCGACGACGAATGTGGTTCGGTTTTGGGCTGCCTTATTGAGCGCTTCCTGGACGATGGCTTCACTTTGATTGTCCAGTGCTGATGTGGGTTCGTCCAGGAGGAGGATTTTCGGGTTTCTAATTAATGCTCGTGCAATTGAGACCCTTTGTCGTTGACCTCCACTCAATTTGCTTCCTTGGAAACCCACTACGGTCTGGTAGCCCTAATTATGGCATCAAAATCATAATTAATAATGATTTCGGTAATTAAACTTGCTACACCGGTTTAGTCTACAGTGGACCTGGACAGTGTTGACACTTGTCTGATCTGGGAAACGTCCAGCATATTGTATTCCAGTAAATGTACCTGTTTTAGCTGGGAAATAAAGCCATGGGCATTCGCCGCCTTGCAAGCTTGCTGCACCTCCACAAAACTCGCCCCTGGACTTCCAATGCGAACATTTTCCTCAATCGTGTCATCAAATAAGCTGGACTCCTGGGTTACAACTGCTATTTTGCTGCGCAGCCAAACCGTGTTGTAGGCACGAATGTCCACTCCGTCCAATTTAATCTGTGGTTAGCAATGCAATTAGAATACATGCAGTGACGTGGGAAATTTAAAATTTTCGCTGAGAACTTACAAATCCACTGTCACACAAGTATTCCTTCGTCAATAATTTCAAAATGGTAGATTTCCCGCATCCACTCGTCCCCACGAGGGCAACCGTCATCCCTGGTTTCACGTCCAGAGTCACACCTCGTAGAATCTGCAATTTGTCATTAGGGCTCATTGTTTAAAAACGTTAAGTAATTGATATTCATTAAGTTCTGCCCATTTGCACTCACAGGAGCACCCTTGCGGGCAGGGTATGTAAAAAATACATCTGACATTGATATTTCTCCAATGACGGGCTTGTTAGGAATATAGCCGTCCATGGAGAGATTATCCACTTCACAAGTCCTGCAAATTAAAACAGTCACACTTGTTAGCACATCTGATTAGAAATATTACAGTGGTCTCCAAAATATTACTCAAAATTTAATGAAAGCACAGAGAAAGCAAAACCAAAACCCACGTATTTTGCAAATGTTCAACTAAAACAACCACCTGAATTAAACAAAATTTAAAACAAATTTCCAACTTACGAATCTATAATTGGAAGTATTTCCCTTGCACTTCGTCCGGCGATGATCATGGACTCCACGATTGGGAAAGCTAATCCGATATTAATTGCTCCAAACATTATTCCGAAAAATATCTACAAAGCATAACAAACACAAAATCAAAAGGGCGTTCAACCACAACAACAAACACATTTACATTTATATTGCTCTAACTTACAATGACAAGATCCGATGGACTATAGGATGGTTCACCCATCCGACAATTTTCCCGGTCATCCAGCACCAATTTGGTCCCGTACCAAAAAGAGAGGGCATAATTAGCATAAGTAAGAAACCATGTGACTCCATTAGCCAGGCTAGCATACGCCGTCCGTTTGATGACCCCACCCTTCCGAGCGTCAACCCGGGCCACGAATTGCGAAAATTCCTTCCTCTGTCCACCGTACACCATCACAGCCCGAATATTGATCAGGACTTCTTCCGCCAGGGCTCCCGCCTTCGAATATGCCTTATTTTCCTCAACGATTCGCTTCGCTTCCGCGTTGGCTACGACGGAGGCTGAGATTATCAAAAGTGGGATAGCTATGAGGGCAACTAAAGTCAATTCCCATCCGAAAACGAATGCCATTGTGATTGATGAGAGGAAAACGGAGGTCAGGAAGATGGCGGAGCCGACCCTCTCTCCGATCCCGTCCCGGATCTTTTGTGTATGTCTGTAAAACAAAAAAGAAGTTCAGGATTAGTTAATTTACAAATCGAGTTACAATAATTCGAACAAAATCCATAATGCATAAAAAAGTAAGGTAAGGTGGTACCAAGCAAAATACATTTCGAATCCTGTGCAATAAACTCAAATTAGCTAGATATTTCAACAACTGTGGCCTCTTGATATTCAAATGCCAAATTATACATTTAGGTGCACTCAGACACTCCAATTTTGAATTTGAGAAAATTTTAAGCAAACAGCAGAGGAGAATTCGAATTTCGAACGTCAAATAGTCTAAAATACTTTGCACTAAAATTGTAACTAGCATTTAAAACAAGATATTGTATTGCACCTTGTCTACAATACCTACCCGTAGTAAAAATTAAATTCCCTTACTCAACAATGCTGGAAACGTAATCCTGGTCGTCTTTCCTCATGTCCAGCCACTTCATGTCCTTCCGTAGCATTGCCTCGAAGTACGACACACTGATTCTATTAATCTATAAATAATCACCATAATCAAATCACAACATGCACAAATAACTATTTAAAATTTAACCACTTTAATTCCGTCGTCGTCCGCCGCGACGACGCGGACGATGCGAACGCGGATGCGATGGTCGAGCCGACGACCGACGGATTTTGAATTCCGCCGCTGCCTGGGCCTTGGCTAAGCTCCAAGCTCACACTGCCCCAATGCAAACTCACCATATTCTCACCACAAGTGATCCACGCCATATAATACACCATGGAGAATACCAGGAGTCCGGCGGCAAATATGGAGTGCCAAAGTGCGAATTTGTCCGTGTAAGATTTTATGACTATCCTACGATGATCATCAACCTCGTGCTTTCCAACCTCCCCATTGTCCCCATCCAGCGTCGTTCCAAGTAGATTCATGATGTCTGTCGGGATTTCAGCACAAAACGGCGGCTTCGTCCCATTCTCATAAGTTATCCCAAACTCATGGTCAATTTCAATCATATGGATGACCACCATTGCATTCGTGAGGACTCCGAAGCGCCACACCATAAATGGCAAGCAAACACCAGCCGCGATTGCACAGATGATTCCGATCAGCAGAAATACTCTTTCGCCATGGGTTGAGTAACGCAGCTAGAAAATAATATTTAATTACAATTTGTACAATTATCTATAGATTTGTGTGTATACTAATAATTATTTACCAATGAGCGATAGCTGTATTTTTTGGGTTTGTGTTCAATCCGTGTGAAGAATCCATGGGAAGCCCCCACCGTAGTTCGGACGGAGGAACTGATGCTGACGGCACTTTGACCTGGTGAGTTAGGCTTCATCGGTGACTGTGGTTGGGTTTGACCTTGACTCCCGGTATAGCGGACTGAATACCGTGGCCGCTGCGGCTGTTCGGCGGAGTCGTTGCCATCGGGCGGCGGATTTTGTAGCTGATCAGAAGGCAGCGGCGGCTGACCTACTGGTGGACTCGCCGGCGCGGATTTTGAAAATAATGCACGCATGATGACGGCGTGCGTTTGTGCTAAATTTGCCTAAAATTGTGTGAACTGGACTAATTCTATTTTGGAACTGGAACGGCACGGACTGGATGTGGGCACAGCAAAGGTCGCGTCGTCGCTTCGGTGCGGTGGTGGGTTTGTTGATGGATTTGTAAACAATGCATTAAATTGCATTGTCATGTCAAATTCTACATGCTCCCTTCCAAATTGCAGGTATTCACGGTAAATGAATGATGATAAGGAAATTGTTGTAAGTAATACGTGCTTTAAGAGTGACCGGAATCAATGGGTTTGCCGGATAACGTGTGTGCGAAATGTAGTTCCATTCCATGATTAGTAAAATTGAAACTTTTTTACTTAAAGGTTGTGTTGTGTTTAATTTAGTTCTATTATGTGTGGTTGAGAGCGTAATTGCAATGTAAGTTGTACTGGAGGTAAAACAACACAGTCTCTCGTGGATTCACGAGCACGGGACAGACGGGAAACGAAACATTTTGCACATTTGTTGTGCGGTAGCGCATTGTGTAATTATTTGGATGAATACAACTCAGCAGTGCGTGTGCACTTTGAGTGTGTATATCGATTCGTGAGCTTAAGTTTAAACTCATTCGTTTTGTTAAATTAGTGTTAGAAAGGTTAAGCTCAAATGTGTGAACAACATTTCTAATGTATTGACTACTAAAAACTGAAAGTGCGTTTATGCCATCACGATGTACTGCTGAGGAAGGTGATTCTAGGCTTTAATTCAAATTAACCCCTAATTGGGTTTTCTACTTTACCGACGATTATGCTTAACATGTACAACAACACGTGTGACTTGAGTGTCTTGGACGAACAGATGCATCGATGGACGGGGGGAAATCTAAGCCATAAGTGTAAGATTATTAGCTAAGCTGTTTATAAGTAAACAATCATTCTCATTTTTTGTAAATAACGCTCAAATTGAATTAGATATCCCATGCGGTTAGAACAAGTTTGTACATGCACTTAACGCAAGTTCGGAAGAAATTAGATTATTTAGTCTGGTAATTAAATATTGATATACACATGTGGGGGCTCTGTCAACTATCTGGTTGGATATAGATAAACGCTTCTGCGCAAACACCAGTTGTGAAATAATGTGTATATTGCGTGGTATGGTCAGTTCTGTTAGTTTGAGTTTGATTGCCCTGCATTCAGTCAAAACAACTTGTCTTTGTCTGCACCGTACCGCGCTGGAACTAAACGCTTACATAAACATGTCACAATATAGAATAATTGCTTGTTGGATTTTAATAAATTGCTCACGGTCAATTTTTGCTGAATTACAACAAAATTCAACTGTAGGAGTTGTACCAGACGCCGCCGCTGCCGCCAACAACAACGGAAATGCGACTAAGGACCGCGTGCAAATTGAAAGCGGAGCTGCGTACGCAATACTGAGTTTAAGTTCAATGGAGAAATACGTAGGTGCATTGAACTGAACTTCATATGTAAATATTTCAGTCAATTCCTTAATGTTACTGGATATTGTGTACCCCACAGGCTTTGACAATTGATGTGTCTCCATTGGAAAGCGTTCCTATTTATTTGCGAAATTTCACTGGCGTTCACCCAGGCCAGGAATGGGTATTGGAGGAGCCCTCCTGTAAGTCCCTCGTTATGTTCATTTGACGCTCAATAAAAACGAATTCTAAATTTTGTGTTTGCTTTAACGCAGTTATTGGAAGTTCGCACAGATTAAAACCCGTTTTAAATGAAAACTCACTGCTAGATGTGGACAATGATACGATGGGATCGTGGGAAAGGGTAATCTATTGAAATTCTATGTTAGCACTTCGTATTCTCCTAAAGCAAAATCTTGCGGTGGTCATATTGTATGCATTTAATTGTGGGATTTTTAATAATAGTTTATATCACAGATAATTTCGCTTGGAAATCAGAAATATTGGAACTTAAATTATCTAAGCGATGACACCCTCCAAATTCAAAACTGGTACTTGTCCGAGCTCTGCCTAACGGCAATGGGGTAATTGTTAAAAAATTGCATGTTGGATCAAGTCATGTAAAACTGAATTGAGTGCACTCTAAACAGACTCGACATGGAGATTAACATCACGACGTGCAATCAGGAAGACCCGTATCAAAAGTGGGAATTGGTGTTACTCCGCCCGCGCCCTGCTTCCCCCGAATTCAAATCTGGGATATCTAGTGAATATGAAGAAAGCCCAGTCCGAGATTTTTTAAGCAGTTTGGCAGAAGGCATGTCGAGCTATCAAGAAGAATCGGCAATTGTTACAGCCCCCCGTTACAGTGTGACTCGAAACTATGTACGGCCTCAATCAAATAGATTTACTAGCACGCGGAAATATGTAAGACCAGCACACAGCCATAGCAGTAGTGTCGGATCCCATAGAGGTCACGTGCATCATAGTTCAAGCTCACACTCACGCTCTGGCCATAGTCCCGGGAAAAAATAATTTTTAAGCACGATGTCATGCTATATTTATATTCCATTAGCCATTTATAATAAAGTAAAATATTTGGAGCTCGTTAGAAAAGTTCGATTTTGACAGCACTAGATTTGAAATGTTCAAAATTATAAAATAAAACCAAATGAATAATTTCAAACTTTGTGGGTTACATTTACGCGTAAAGTAGATTTCTTAAAAATGTAAAATTGAGATGATTTTTGACCATACGGCATCTTGACCTGTTTTAAGGTCGAAAATATTTTTTTTGTGGAAATATTTATTTTAGACATTTTAGAGTATTTAAAAATTGCCTCTGACCGGTTGTCGGATTTTGACTTTTGCACTATTCCAGCTCATTGGGCTGTTGCCGTTAGAAGTAATGACATAGCTTGCATGTACACTTCCTTATGAGCATGGTGTCCTAGTTCTAGTGAGCGGAATAGCTGTGCTGCTTCCGCATTCTCAGTAAATAATCCACCTCTGCATCGGACAGCTGTTTCTTTGCTAGAAAGATTGGAAGTTAAGGTAACTACTAATGATAATTACTGCAGTATTTTAAAGTATTTTTGAAGTGTATATAATAGTACCAACCAATCCAGCGCTGCTCATCTGCTGAAATAACATCAAATTTGTTTTGAGAAGATGCCTTATTTGTACCTTCTGTGTCAGCTGCTAATACTGGCGACTACCATCAAAGCCGGGCACTGGACGAAGCTGACGATTTGCACGGAACATGATCAGGGTGGAACTTGTCAAACTCTCATGGCTGGTCTCAAAAGGGTTTATTGCACCATGCCAGGCACAAACGAGCCACCATTCGACATTAAATCCGCAAAGGTCCACATGAAGGGAGCTGTATGCGTATTCTACAACGTGCCTAAATGTGATGACAAGGAGAAGAATGTCAAACTCCGCTACATGAAGCAGGAAACTCAAAACTTTGAGACGCCCATCCGCTACGTTTCTTTCACCTGCAGAGAAACGACTACGTTTACACCGACGATGGAGTAGTCGGATATGGATTACGGTTTCTTTGAATTAACTGTGTAAAGTAAACCTGGCGACATTAAAGCTTTCTGTTCTGCATTTGAAGCGAATTTTTTCATGGCAAGCATGAATATTGGGATTTGCTAAAATCATTAACTAACAAAACTTACACGAACTCTGTATGATTATTATGGGTTCATCGGAAAATAACCATTTTCTACCAGCAACATATAGCAGCATTATAATTTGCGTAGCACTTTTGTTGACAGACACCCATAAATCCCACGAACAGATAAAAATCAAATCTGCCAATGAATCAGGTAGCTTAACAAAATCTGTGTTATGCGCCAATAAAATTAGATACACGAATGCCATGCATATGAAGTGTTCCGCGGAAAAGGGGCCCATAATTTTTTTATTCTTTGATTACATTTTTTTGTCAACAAACTTTTCGAAAAAAATTGTAAATTCTGCCCAAAATTAGAAAATCTCAAATTTCTTATGGCGACCAACACTAGAATCGTCAATAAATTAGTGTAGCTAGGGAGAATTCCCAAACTGCTTATGACGGTTTACATTACGCAAACAGTTTTGTATCGAATTTCGGCTTGAATTAAAGGCGGTTGCTAAAACCCAATTTTCAGGTTAAAATTATGGGCCCCTTTTCCGCGCAAGGCTTCATATGCTCCATTAGCATATTTATTTTATGTAGTGCTAAATTTTAACACTTTTTGTCTGCGTCAACAATGATTTATTTTACGGTGGGCCTTCCTCCTGAGCTGACGTCCCACTAGCCTGATGAGCCGTGCCATTGCCCTCAGTCGTGTGCCTTACTTGCAACAGAGAATAACAAAATTATTATTACTAGGGAATTTACAATACAATACAAGCAATACACAATCTATGAAATTCTGTTAAA
>JAAXYW010003429.1:0-11708 GCA_036851895.1 Orthonychiurus folsomi | reverse complement strand
TGATGGGCAGACACAGAAATGGAGTGAATTATACATTTAGTGAGCGAAAACAGCTCACGTCAGTGCAATGACTGGTTTCGACTTTACTAACTTTTTTTGTACAGGCTAGGCAGCTGCATCTCTCAACAAACAAGCACTTTAATCCTCTACGAATGAGCAATATTAAATTTCGTTTCTTTCATTCTAGTTTGCAGGTGTATTTTCTGCCATTTAATCTCCAAAATTATCTAAGCAACTATAATCGAACCTAAACCTTACTAAGTATTATATTGAATTTTGCTGCTGGCGGCTAAACAAACTCCGCATAATTAATTTTAATTAATAATTTGTTCCATTTACTATGTATTTCGCATTCGATTACAATTAATTTATTTTTGGCTCAAATACCCAAACCTGAATGGAAATGGAAACATTTCTTGGGCACCCAATTGACCACGAATTCAGAACCTAAATATCTCATAAATATCTTAAAGAAACGTCTACCCCGCTTGCTATATTATAATAGAGGTTCGAATGATACTCCCAATCCTAATCTTGTGTTGTGGTGACATGATGGGGGGTGTGGCCGTGGCCAAGTGCCTTGCGGTTTGACCTATTTCAGCACCGTAGGCGAGTACCACAGTATTTCTGAAGGTCAAGCCTACAATCAATTACGACGCAGTTTATTCGGTTTTGATCTGAGAACTCTACAATATGACGAGAATTCAATTGACTGTTTCACGCCAGTCCTTAAATTTGAGATTATGCTCCTAATGATACCCTAAACTGAAGTTTTTATTGGATGAGTTGGCTCAGGTGATGTGATATAATTAACATTTTCTTAAGTTCACATATAGCGAGGACTTGGCTGATAGTTAGTTAGTTAACTGTTTTATTAGGTCAGCCTTTTCTGTATTTACTGGCATAAACGATGTGAGGTTAAACACCAAGCACCGCACCGGATTAATGGTTACTACTGCGGCTTAATTACAGATCACTTACCCGAGCAATCCTCAAAGCAGACGTAGTATCTTTTCCACCACACATTCGAAATCCCCATGGTGGTCCTCCTGTCAGTTGAATTAATTTTCTTGACATAGAAATATTGAGCTGTCCGACAAAATTTGGATTCAGTTGAGCAGTTTCTCGAACTGTGCGTCTGATGTGTTATTTTGAAATTAAAGTAGAGTGCTCTGCAATCATCTCTTCTTAGAACCTACTAGTGTAACAACTGGAGTCTGTCGCACAATGTTTACTTGTATGCAAATGCAGCACTGCCGAACTCAATTTGTGTTCTCTTTCACTTCCTCTCATTTTCTCCGGATGATTCATCAATCAGCTGAAGTAAAGTGCTTCAGGATTCACTTTATAAACAATGTTCATCTTTGGAATGTTTAACAATTTGACATTTCCCAGAGAGGTGATTGTAAATTATAAAATTCCAAAGCGAGAGGCCCAAATAGCAAACTTACATTGGAATCCTGAGCATGTACATCTGCCTCGTTGTATTCTGGCTTAATTTGTCTCCAGGCTCACTCTTTTTGCAGTATCTTGGTTGGCAAAATTAAAACTATTCAGGAATGCTTAAAGCAAGCCAGCATTTATATGTTGACCTGCACAAATTTAACAAATACACAACAGTTTAAAAACGTTCACATTGAAGAAATTGTCTCGAGAAATTGGAGAAATACACAAATAAGGAAATTATTATGCCGATCAATTGATTCTAATATATAGTATTTATGCGCTCTGTATAGAGAATCTTAGTTTCTTGACGCGATCTAGTATTGTTACAGGC
The DNA here is from genome assembly GCA_036851895.1 of Orthonychiurus folsomi. Taxonomy (NCBI): domain Eukaryota; kingdom Metazoa; phylum Arthropoda; class Collembola; order Poduromorpha; family Onychiuridae; genus Orthonychiurus; species Orthonychiurus folsomi. The sequence continues at coordinate 9,931 of JAAXYW010003429.1, read as the reverse complement.
TGAATTGTTGCTTACCAGATTCGATTAAATTTTCTTTGTTTCTTCTCCAGAAACAACGCATACTTCAACAATACTGGGCTTTTTTTTTACAGAAAATTGTTGAATAAAACTCCAACGAATTCGTAACGCACAATCTCCGCTTTATCATTAAACCAACAGTCTTAAATGAAATCTCACATCACAACAGGTACCGGCAAATCCCACATACAATGCTTGATACTAAGTCCAAATCTGCAAACCTTAACACAACCCAATAAGCAAGGCTAATCCTCAGCTTTCCCACATTATACCGTTTTAACTCGTCCTTTGAAAGTGTAAATATGGCATGGATCACATGTTGGAGTTAGCGCTCAAAATTCTTATACAGATGTTCCAAACAATGCAATGTTTAATGCGGGTACTTCTCACTCATACTCAATATCTTGTCTTGCCTTCATTCGCACCCGGTATACACATAAAAATCCGGGTATTTTGGGAGGATCGGTAACTCCTTCGCGTATTGCTGTTTGCGGCAAAGCGTGCAAATTGAGCCGTGGCTCCGCGCTCCATCTCTAGCAATGCCAGCCTCAATTTCTCCACCAACACACGCCAAATTACAAATCCGAGGAAACGCCGCACGTCGTGAGATTTCTGAGTTGTAATTCGGATTTGATCGGGATTATCTACTGTTAACAACGAAGTAAAGAAGGTAATTCATTAGCATGTGGCTAAAATATTTAGTTTTTATATAGTCGCAGTCCGCAGGTACTTTGCATTGTATTGTAATGTAAAGGTGACTGACACTGACTAAACGGCGACGGACGGGTTTATTTGGGCTTTGAAAATTCGGCGACTGACTCTGAAAATTTTGGTTCTCCAAATTTCAGATTTACTCAAGACAATGGCGATGGCGGAACTTCCCCGGAACTTTTATCTGAGATACTACGTGGGACACAAAGGAAAGTTTGGACACGAGTTCCTGGAGTTTGAATTCAGGCCGGACGGTAAACTTCGCTATGCAAATAACTCCAACTACAAGAATGATACAATGATTCGGAAGGAGGCTTATGTGTCAAAGGCTGTAATTAGTGAACTTCGAAGAATTGTGGAGGATTCGGATATCATGAAAGTACGTAATTGGTTTACTTTATGGAACAATGGAAATAACTGCTGGGACAAACTTAAACGTGATTTTAATTCGGTTTGTAGGAAGACGACTCAGCCTGGCCAGTTCCAGATCGTGTTGGCCGACAAGAGCTTGAAATTGTTAACGGGGATGAACACATTTCATTCACAACTTCTAAAATTGGTTCCCTCGTGGTATGTTCAGAATTCAAAGGATGTGGAGGGGCTACGGTGTTTCTACTATTTGGTTCAAGATTTGAAATGCCTTGTATTTTCACTTATTGGACTTCATTTCAAAATCAAGCCTATATAAATAACTTATGAGATTTGAGATCTAATGGAATAATTTCTTTGTGGTTATTTGATCATTTTCTTTCTGTAATATCATTAATTCTGTGACAGGTTTTATAACAATAAACATCTTTGTATTTCTAATTTGAGTTAAACCAAAACTTTTGTTGCGTCATTCAGTCACAACTTAGCTTTTATTTGGTATCCTGGTTGCCGATACCTTGAAAGGCAGACTTGGTTTCTAAATTTGGGCAATAGGGAAAGGCTTAATAATTGCATGCAACTGTTTTTGCTGTAAGTTCTTTTCAAAGATGCGAATCCAATCATGTTGCAAAATTCAAATTGCAAATTCCATAATGATAATGTTAAAGTAAGTAAAACAGTTTAAGGATAGCAAGGTATATATTTATTGACTATGCAGCATAGACTGACTTCTTAGTTCGTAACGACCTGTCGTTAAGTGCTCATGCCGACTGATCAATATATTTCCAACATTTCTGACTCCCTGATCCCGCTACCTATACTTATTACAAACCACGCAATATTTATCTCTTTACTTATGAAAATCTTCAATAACTGTAGTACAAGTCAGCAATGCTTATATTTTTTTACAATTTAGAAAAATGTTACAGAATACTGGGAGTAGTGAATGAATCATAATTGTTTCTGTAAATTCACCTGCGTGGCAATTATACTTTAGGAGCTCAAAACAACAAATCAAAGATGGTACTGGACAAACCAGAGACAGTGGTGGTGGTAGAAGAACCAAAAATATTATTAGTTCAATAGTCAATTGAAAATTAAAATTCCTTAGAATGCTATAACAGACAGCAATAGATTTTAAAAGATTCAAAATATCTTAAGAAGTTAAAGTGGATAGGCCCGAGAACAATGTAATTTAGTACAGTATTAGTTTGAGGTACTCCTATCCTAGTGTGCTTCTGTTCATTAGCAATCTCACCACATGCCGTCTTCANAGAACAATGTAATTTAGTACAGTATTAGTTTGAGGTACTCCTATCCTAGTGTGCTTCTGTTCATTAGCAATCTCACCACATGCCGTCTTCATGTTATTATTTAAAGTATTCGTTTCACCATTTAAAACTACGCCAAGTTCACGATAAATGTAAATTACATTGTTGGAAATCCCAAAGGTTGAAGTAGGGAGTTTCGAGCTAGAATTCTGATATATAACTAATTGAAAAAAGACCCGAAATCAAAATAGCAGCTGCTTGGGTTGCTCCCAAGGGAAAATGTTGCGGCCGAAATGTCCGTACGCGCTGGTGCTTTGGTAGATAGGGTTGCGAAGGTTAAGGTCCCTGTAAAATATAAAATTGGTGTAAATAATTTATGGCATTTTTATAAGGACATATTTGAAGTATTTCCATACTTGACAATTTTGCCTGGCCGCAAATCAAAGTTATTCTTTACAATGTCAAGAAGTTCCTGGGGTGATTTGGATGATGTTCCGTAGTCAAAAACAGTGATTGAGATGGGCTCTGCCACGCCAATGGCGTAAGACACCTGAACCAGACAACGCCGGCAAAGGCGAGCACTGACCAATGACTTTGCTACCCATCGAGCCGCATATGCTGCTGAACGATCGACTTTAGTAAAATCTTTTCCAGAGAAAGCACCACCACCATGAGCACCCCACCCGCCATAAGTGTCCACAATGATTTTTCGACCGGTTAACCCTGCGTCACCCTGCAGAAATAAATTGATTAGAAAACGCTGGAGTATTCGGATTTCGACATTTACCATTGGTCCCCCGATGACAAAAGCCCCACATGGATTTATGTGGTAAACGGTGTTGTCGTCCAAGTATTTGGCTGGGATAACTGCTTGAATGACGTGAGTCATGATATTCTTGCGCAAGTCCTCGAGACTAATTTTTTCAGAATGTTGAGTTGAAACAACTACAGAATGTACTCGAACTGGGATGCAAGCTCCTCCTTCAAAGTAGTATTCAATAGTGACCTATGAAATATTAAATCCACATTAATTGACGATACTACTAAGATTTTATGAATAAGTAGTATTATGGTGAACGTTTGCTTGTACAAACCTGGGTCTTCGAATCGGGTCTCGCCCACCAGAAAGTTTCATTACGCCTCAATTCAGCAAGTTTCTGGTTAAGTTTGTGCGCTAATACCACAGTCAGTGGCATGAATTCTTCGGTTTCGTCCGTTGCATAACCAAACATCAATCCCTAATATGGAAAAATTTATTAAAACTTTCGTTCGCTTTATTTGCGGGGTTAGAATTAGCATTCGAACAAGTATTAAAGAAAATCTATAATTGCAACTTAAGTTGTTACGCTTGAAGTGTGGAAGCGTCTACTATCTACATTAGGCTTAAGCAGCTTCGGCTCGATCACAATTTTTCAAACCCAACAAAAGCAATATTTCGCATATCTCAATAGTGCGCCAAATGCAAAAACCAATAGCAATAGCACCAAGCATTAGTAATGTTTTAAGCCAATTATGTACAAATCAAAACGAAAGCGTTATTTCCAAGTTGGTTCGCATTCTTCTTTTTTGTTATAAATTGTTAGTAGTAGAATATTGTTCGTGGTTAATTTAATTTAATGTAACTTTTCACGCTCTCGAGTATTAGCTTGTTAGTAGTAGCAAATAAATATTATTGTTCGTCAATCCGACTTAGAAAACTACAATACAAATTGCATGTCACAGAAAAATCATGAGCGTAGATAATTTGAATGCGTAAAAAAGACAAATTGGGATCAGAGTGAATCAAATTACAAATTGAGAAAGCATTACTACAAGTAAATATTTTTCAACAGTGGAAAGGGAAAACATAAACAAAAAACGTCAAATGAAAAACGAATTAAGTTTGATTTCTGACTCTGACCTGATCACCAGCACCAATGTCCTCAGGGTCCCGTTCTACATGAACCCCGGCTGCAATGTTTGGACTCTGCTGCTCCAGTGCCATCAATATATTGCAAGTTTTATAATCAAATCCTGGTAACCAAACAAGCAAATTTTGGGTATTTTCTCCATCACCTTACCACTGCTGACTTGAAGGCATTAACAGACAACCTTTTTTGCCATGCGCCATCGCCCAGAGTTAATGTACCTCATTCTAGTCATTCCTATCATTATTCATTCGAAACCATATTTTTGTCTTCCTATTAATTAATGCTTTAGCTTTGTTAGTAATGTTGGCATTTGACATTCATCTTAATCCCGACCAAATTCTGACAATTTCACTCATTCCGGGCAAATTGTGTTCACCTGATCACCGGCCCCTATCTCATCTTCGTATCTAGAAATGTGAACGCCACTGGCAATATCCTTCGATTGTTCTTCAACGGCAATAAGTAAATTCAACGTCTTATAGTCAAAACCTGACGATGTGGCAAACCAAAACATTATTTAGAATTGAGTATTTGGGATGCTTTATACTGCATGATATGACGTATCACCGTCATTAATAATACTAAACAATCAACAAACTGTAAAAAATAACCTCGCCCTTTAAGTTGGCAAACAATATTTTTTATAATACTACGCTGAAGTTCGAAGTAATGCAAATATCTAATTGACTCCCGTACATCTGTATTTCTTACATCTCATTAAGACTAAATTTAATGATTTCAAATCATCGTCATAAAAAGTACACAATACCTTTGGAAGAATCGTCGTAGCCAATGTGCTTGATGGTGTCTCGGACTACTTTCTGGTAATCAACATGGCCGGTTGAAGTAATTTCGCCACAGATAAGAACCATCCCCGTCTTTGTCACGGTTTCTATTCAAATGTGAAATGCTATTAGAAATGCATACAAACAACACTGCACCTACAACAGCTTATTAATCAGATTAATATTTGACTTAAGTATATAAGTATAACTATATTGTTTGTTTGAACCAGGACTTACCACAAGCAACTTTTGCATCGGGATCTTGCTTCAAATGGGCATCCAGAATTGCGTCACTTATCTGATCACACATTTTATCTGGAAATAAATTCATTGATGTCAGTAAATCATATTCGCATCACATACATTTCACACCATGTAATGCATCAATCTTATTTGTGGCATGTAGCGTGTTCGAGCTACTTACAGCTTGTCAGAAGCGATATTGACTTCACGTTTTGGTGATACCAAGAGCGAAGACTTATGAAGTGGTTATGAGGTTTACACGCGATAAAAATACAAGATTTGAGTGCGTGAATCTCAAACATTATTAAGAGGAGCTAGGAAACATCTACTGATAGGAGTAGGTCAGGCAAATTTAAACATGTACAAAGAGAATTTGCAGTTTTAACAGGTTTTAAGAAGTCTATTTAGTGTGTTTGGTCGTAATACCAGTCTTAAATTTGACAGGAAGTGACGTACTTATTTGGAAAGTTATCTGTTCATGCTGACGGCGACGAATTTTACCACCACCGCTAATATTTCACAATTTACTTTAGTTACGAAATCAACCCGCATACATCAAAACTTTAAGGTCAACGAATTTTGCATAAGGCGCAAGTTGCAAAATAAGTAGGATTGCCCATAATCTTAACCAATGCATCTTTCTCGTTGGCGTATTCGCAAACAGGAGAGGGGTGTAAGGTTAGTTTGTAATGTTTTCGTGTTTGGATGAATGAAGCACAGTTATCCAAGTTATCCTTAAATAAAACCATGTTAAGTGAACTAAATAAATTAGGTTCACATATAACTTCAATGCGCATTTCGACTTCAAGATTTCAATGATCACGTCAAACTAATATGATCTGCCAAATGACTGAAATACATCTTTTACACACTTCATCGGAGGGTAAGGCAATAGTTGTTGCGAAAGCTGGAACACATTCCCTGCATTAACTAAAACGGTAATGTGGTGCAGGTATTTATTTACTATGGAAACTTTGTAAGACCTTCTGCTATTCTGGAATCTGGATTGTCAGTACACATTTATGGTCAAATTTAACTAACTACAACGAATTAATACCTCACACTACACAAGCTGCTGAAAAAACATGAAACCTTTTCAAGTTTACAGCTAGTGTTGGCAGAAATAAATGTGCAAAATCTAAATTGTTTATTGATGGTGAAATTGATGTTTCGGTTGAAATAGTACATAATATGGTTGAATACGTATAGTCGGCCCATATGGTTGAATTCAAAGAAATGAAAACAATGACTATCACAAACAATGGAATGCATGCGCTTCAAACATACGTGACTGTTTGGTTTGAATCTAAACTCCGGTAACATTGCGTCAGTAATAATTCCTGTTCCATTTTTTAGCGTTACAATGATTGTGCAGCCGTTTGCGTCATTTAAATTTTTGTAAACATCATTCTTTAGAAGTTTGTGGTTTCCAGCCAAGTGCATTTTGCTACGCAAAATATGTCACGTCATTCAAGAAACAAAATTAATTTATTCATTTATACTCAAGAAGAAATGTCTTGCGCCTGAAATATAATGGACTTCTTGATCTGTTTCTCAATCGTTATCTCTACCGGATATATTAAAGTCACAACTCTTTCTCAAATTGGGAAGTTAAAAAAATTCCACTTTACATCCTGCAAAGCAAAAAAGCTGATTCTGGAGTTAGAATACACGTGGGAAAGTTTTCCTGTTATCCTCAACCTCAAGTTGCAATTTCAGTCAGCTTGCAATTACTCCTGCTAGTACTCTAGCTAGCAAATTGTAATTGGAGAGCATGTTTCGGCGTGTAACTTCATTCAAAAAGTGACCAGTACTACTAGAATTTTTATCTTTCTTATCTTACTACCAACTGAAACCAGGCTGACTGCACCATTATCCAGTCTTTGGAATGCAAACTAAGCAGTCGCGCAACATTTTCAAAAGTTATGCAATGTACCATTTAAAAGAGTTACGTTCTTCTTAAAAATCATGTTCTGACCATGCACGCCCTTCCAACTTACATGAGTAGATAGGAAATGAAATGGTAAGACCAGACCAATCCATTGAAAAGAGACCGCCGTTCAAAGATCACGCTCATGTAGTTGTGCCTAATTAACTTCAGTAATCAATGTGTGACTGGTCACTGAATCATCCGATCCTAGCATTGTGTGAGCAAGAAAAACAAGTTTCAACTACTTTGAAACTAGTCTTGCACTGCACTTTCCGAAATTGTTTAACAATAAATGCATTTGTAGAGAGGTAAAAGCCAGTTTCATAGCCGTCCATTTTGGAGGAGTGTGCTTGGGCTGGGCTAACTAAATAACACTGGGATGTACCAGTTTGTTCTTACAGGTACTATGTAGATGTACTGATAAATCGGAGAAACCGAGAAATTAATTTAATACGAAAGTGAATCTTAATTAAATTGAATTCAATTATATGAACACGGTCACATCCAACTGCCGGAGAGCAAATACCAGTACGAGTACATTATAGTATTCCCCAATTTTACTACACAGTAATGGCAAACAATTGAATGGAATTACGAAAACAAGACGAGAAGAGAATACAAAATCAGCAGGACACACCATTAATTTCATTTTCTGAAATTGGCCGAAACGCAAATATGTAAACTGACTGGATAATAACAATTCTGATTTTCAAGGTTCTTCCAGCGTTTCATTTGCATAACACGTTATACACCCTTTTCGCTTTTCCTGAAGGCCTATTGCAAGGAAATAAATCCGTCTAATTCTAAGCCGTAAAATTTTATGTTTCAAGACTTTAATTTAAAGTAGAGACGGCGACAGCCTTGAAAAGATGTCCAAATACCCTCAATTGTATAATCCTATAACGATACGATTAAAAACATTCAGGTTCTTCTTGATTAAAAGCCCAACTCCCACTCGTGGCTCAAATAAATATAAATTAAAATAAACCCGAGTGTCAGATTATGCGGCACGAGGGGCTAAATTTAAAACATCAAACGTTTAGAGCACTGAAGGTAATCAATAATTAACAATTATCACACAATTTATCCTTCAGGACTCCAATCTATCAGCTTCAGCTTGTCATAGTGCAGCTGATCAATATTGTGTATTCAACATTTTTATCTGGCACAAAGCAGTGTTTGCATTTTGTAGTACGTCAGAAAGTATTCAGGTCATATTTCCCCGGAATCATTGCGCAGCAGGTGAAATGAGTAATTTCAGTAATTTGCACAACTGCGAATATAGTGCCGCGCCATCAGTACCAAATCAATCCTCAAAATGATCTAAAGCCTGTCAATCCTTGTACTAATTTAAATGTACACTCAAGGTTGACGTAATGCGTATTCAATTAATGAATTCTTAAAACTCGTGTCCTGTTCACTTCTCCTTCTCCTACATCACAATTAACCTTGAGTTTCTTTCAAACGAATCCTATCCCATCCTATTTCTTCCACATGTAACTAATCTAATGAGAACGAGTAATTCTGGTTGAATTGAAAGTCAATTGGAACGCTATTATTGCCTTTAGAACTCAGAACTGTATTTTCATTTCTAGCCAGCAATATGAAATGCCAATTTCGTCAGCGATTGCTCCTGTTGTGCGGTTTGTAATCTACCAACAATCAAACTGCTTACGGTTAAACCTAAAACCAAGCCTAATTAGTTCTCATTAAGATGTGCTTATCAGGGAACTTGGCACACGACGACGACGGCACATTTATGAGCCCCAAGGACACGAGACGTAAAACTACTCTTTTGTGCCAATGCCAATAAGTCAAAGTATGTATGGAATATGCACATACATTACATAAGCTAATTTTGACCCCTGCCATGTGCCATCCCAAATGCCTAAGGCAGTCATTGAGCCTTGAGGTAAACCATCCCCTCAATACTTTAATTAGCTCATGTAATAAATTTCCATGTTTAACAATTAACAAATCATATTTACCTGGATGTCCTTCTCCGACGGATTCGGACGTGAAGAGAAACGTATTGGTAGAGCCGCTGTCCCCTGCACTGGATTCCGTGAATCCATTCCCATGATGATTGGCGTAGCCATTAGTAAACTTGGATTCTGGCATTTTGATAGGTGACTTGAATATATTGTGAATTAGTCTAGTAGAATTAGTAGTAGATTGGAACTGGAGCAGAGGTCTTAGCCAGGTGTTGACTGGAGCGCAGCGCCGAAAAGAGTGGAGTAGCGCAATGGTTTGTGGTTGGATGTCTTTGAGCGTGGTAGCAGGGCAGGAGGAGCAGTTTAAAAGTGAGAACACAACAAGGGCTCCTCGTCCACGCGGTCTATTCCAAATCCACAGATTCAACATTTAGAGGTGTACAGGGTACAGACACAAACGAAATTATTCCCGTTCGTAACTAAAAGGTCGCTTCCAAAATAGAATTTAAGGTTCATTCATGTTCATATGGTTTCAAAACATTGCATTATTGTAGTGAGACGTGAAATGAAAAGTAGTTTATATTTTGTAGTTTGTCATGGCTGCTCGGCGCGGAAGTCTGCATGGGCTTTCGGCGCATATTCTGACGAGGGAAGTACCCGTGCGGTAACCCTTGGATTTGGCTGAAACTTTGTCCACATGTTACCCTTATGTAGAAACTATGTTTCACAAAGTGTCCGATCGCACTACTCAAATTTCGAA
>JAAXYW010003428.1:0-11717 GCA_036851895.1 Orthonychiurus folsomi | reverse complement strand
GACCTTGTTTAAAGATGGGAATGGTAATGTGGATCCATTTCCTTTACACCACAGGACAGGGTTGTTTGTCATCGTTTGTCCGCCGTTTTGTTCCCAAGTAAGTAGTACATAGTCAGGGGAAAGAAAATCCTCCCCGTTTAAATATACAGTTATGGACTATCATCCCAAAAAGAATGGTCATGGTCAGTACAGTAGTATGGCATGGAATGGAATCCTATGGCTTTCCCTCAGGAAAAAGAAAGGAAAACGACTACGTACGAATGAAGCACGCAGTGCGACGACTTACGCACAAGATCCACAATTCCGCACTGCTTACCTCATGAATAATGCAGGGAAAGGGCAGAGACATATTTTTTCTTCCTTGGAATTCCCTTCCTTCAACAAATTTGATCAATGTGGTGAGTCAAGGGCTTATGTAGTGTACTGTATGTACGGATGTACGTAAGGAGTCCTCATTTCATTTCCCTTATCCACTGGGTCGCCGAAGGCATGAAAACATTGCAGTACGGCAGGTTTGATGATGGGGCGGTAGCGTTTGGGCAAAATGAGTTCATACATGAAGAATTTCTGTGGATGGGCAATAATTGTGTGGACGCCTTCATTTTAGTTTTGGAATTCTAAATTCATTGCTCACAAATCATAGGAGTTGTGAATTGTGATGGAAAGCAGGGAGATTGGCGGCGAGATCACACAGGGCGGGCAATATAAATGTAAGATTGTGGCGTACAGATAATTTGGATTACAACTACTCAATAAAATTGTTGTGCTTTGCTAATATTTTATGAATATATTACACGCGTTTACATGTTTGCCACGTTGTACGAACGATGCGAGAAAACATAATTAAAATAGAAGGAATAGCATGGACGTACCTAATTAAAAAAATTACACAAGGTTGTTAAATATAATATTTTCAAATGTCGTTGGAGTTTGTATTTGATTTTTGAAAATTTGAAATCATTGAAAATGCTTCCCAGATTTTTGATATTGATTTGGGCTCACTTCAAACCTGCTTGCAATATCATTGCCAAAATTGTGTTGTGATTCAACGACTTTCACTTCTCTGCCTGGATGCTGAAGACGAGACGCAAAAGAGTGCAGTTTGGATTTATAGGAAAACAATTGGATTCAGTGCGGCACTTCCGGTACTTTGCTGGTTTCCACTTCCGTCCCCAGACTGTCCATTTCGGACTTTCTTTTCTATTTTGTTCTACTACATACGACACAGTTGAAATGAGTATACGCTCTACCAATACCATCCTGTCTGATCCTTTGCTGGTTTCAACTTCATTTTCAAGCTCCAAATCCAATACTGATCCAAATCCCTACGAAGAAAACCGACGTGGTAGTATTATTCTACAAATTTGTGTAAGCAATTTGTGAAGTGTAAAAGTTGGGTTATGTTCAATGTTCAGAGAAATTCTTACCAACTATGACAGCGATTTTCCAAACATTAACACTTTCAAGTCTAATATATTTTAATACAATATGAAACAAATTAACCTGAAAGTTTGAATATTCAACAAGAGGCAAGATCCGACAATTAAAGAAAAATGATTTTTTACAGAGTTTTTAAGCTGAAATTCTTACCAAAGGTTTGGTTGACTATACATATTTCAGGTGATAATGCCGTTAAATGTAATACTATCTAATGCATATATAGTCAAGTCAAACATTTAGGTGTATTGCAAGGATATCTCCTTATTGAATTTTTGTAACGTTTCAAAAAGGATTAGTGTTTTGTCTCTGAATTATTTGCCCTTATTTGAAATACAAAAAACAAAACTTATTCCTCCTAAGAATTCGAACTATTTGATAAAATGTACGTCCTAACGACTACGCCTATGACTACGACTAAAATACTCACCCACCCTAGTACATTACGTATTTATCTGCACGGCAAAGCAGGAAGTCTTCCCGTCACTGAAAAATGATTTTTTACAGAGTTTTTAAGCTGAAATTCTTACCAAAGGTTTGGTTGACTATACATATTTCAGGTGATAATGCCGTTAAATGTAATACTATCTAATGCATATATTACAGTCAAACATTTAGGTGTATTGCAAGGATATCTCCTTATTGAATTTTTGTAACGCTTCAAAAAGTATTAGTGTTTTGTCTCTGAATTATTTGCCCTTATTTGAAATACAAAAAACTAAACTTATTCCTCCTAAGAATTCGAACTATTTGATAAAATGTACGTCCTAACGACTACGCCTATGACTACGACTGAAATACTCACCCACCCTAGTACATTACGTATTTGTCTGCACGGCAAAGCAGGAAGTCTTCCCGTCACGACTTCGACTTCCCAAAACTTTTTTAAACCTATTTTTTCAGGCATTTGAACTTAAATGAAGACGGGGGAGTCAGTTTTAGCTTTTATTTTGGTACAATGCGTGCCTGCCATTGGCGTGGGTGCCTATTCCTGAATGGCAGGCAGGCAGGCAGGCACCTTTCCTCTGTTTGCTCATCCTGAATGCAATCCCCTTTTCCTCTTCTTTTTTTTTACAACTCCGGGGAAAGTTGTCAAGGGATGGGAGTAAGGAGGGAAGATTTCTTCCTCGTTCTTCATTGTTGTCTGGTTCCCTCGACTTTTGCTGAAATAAATCACTCCTCTTTTCCCAACCTCTGCTAAATGGACTTCCACACTCCAACTGGATGTCTATGAATGTGTGTGTGTAAATGGTGGACTCCGACTGTCCCGTCCTGCCCTTTTTTCATGAGGAACGAGTGGATGTGAAATGGACACACACCTAAACAAACTCGGATTTCATTTATTATGCATTTTGTGATTTATTTACTGGCAGTAATCCGTCCGATGCAGGCTGACGATGACGGCACGGCGTATTGTCAGCGATATTTGTATCGTATCCAAATTTTGGACCCGCTTTTTGTGCATTGTCGACGTATCGTGCGTACGGGTGACTGGGTGGTCAGTGCAGTCGCAGTGCATTTGGAAGTGTGAGTGTCGAGTGTCGTAAATAATCCGTTTTCCTTGTGCTGTGTGCTATACAACGCAAGTGGGAAAACTGAATACGAAGATTTATTTATTGTCCCGTGAGGTGGATGCATGTACAAGGCATGGCAGTTGCTGAACTCTTCGGGGGTTTTGGATTTTGAAAGTAATTTGCACTACTGGGCATCAGAATACTAGATTTAGTTATTTACTGTACTTAAATTTACTGTATTTAATTGAAATGTTTAACTTTCTTGTTTTCAAAGTTCAATTGCTGTATGTTCTATTAATGCAGCGCGAAAAAGTTAAATATTTTAACTGAATCGGAAGTCGGTTTCTTTTTAATTTATTTCTCATGAAAACTCTACCACAACATAGTTTCCACTTCATTTCTCATGGGTTTCATTTGACAGTTGTAAAATCATTCGAGTGTTTTGAGTGCGTTGAAAGCTTGAACTAAATCTCAGAAACTGGAACAGATACGCAAGTAGTGGGTCACAATCTAGTAATATTTTGATACATAAGATAAATATACACAACTGACCTGAAAAACTTAATGCAATCTTAAATTCAGTGCTACAAATAAAAGAATCCACTCGACGCGTTTTAATACAAAGCATCCAATGGTTGGTAATTTCCTAAATCTGAAGCTGGACGCAATGAACGAGCAACGTTGGAGTTCACAAGATTTTAAAAAGCACGACGTGACCGTGACTGGCAAAGATGAGGACACATGAAAAGCTCCATGCTCCTTCGCGCTTCGCACAGAGTTGAAGTGGGGACTTGGAATGAATAATAGATAAGTGTGTTTGAAAACTTGTGAGATCATTAGCCCTGATTGCTTCTCCTCCTTCCTTGTTGTAAAACAAGACCTACGCTGCGCTGCGCGGCGTGGCATGGCCCAAGATTACAGGAAAAACAATAAATACTGAGGAGGAGGTCCATTCCAAAGTCGACTAATAATACATTACCGACGAGCAAATGGCACACCTACCCACTCTATTATTGCAAACACATTCCTTCCAACTGTCTACACTCCATATCGGCTACGAAGCACGAGCACATTCTCCGTCTGTGCTATGCTACACGACGACGAGTTTTTCATTCCGAAGAATTCCAATGAAAAAGGAGGAAGCCACTCTTCCCATTTTAAGAAACTTGGCTAAAAAAAATACGCCTTTCGTACATAAGGCGGTGGAGCTCAATAAAGGGCGGAGCCACCCGCTCTGATTGTGTGACCAAAGCTTCAATTCTTTTTAAAATTTTATACAACAATTTGGTCGCCTGCACTCCATGTACATAAACTGTTAACTGCGCTTTTAAACTTCGACTTGGAAAACCCCAGACCAATTCGGAAAAGTAAAACATTAAACGGAGTTTTAGTAGCATTTCTTGTTTGGAAAACATTTTGAAATAATAATATAGAGAGTTGTAATTTCTTTCGATTTTATTAGTTCGCTTTAGAATCGCTATTAAAATTGATATTAGATTTGAAAACGTGAACGTGAAAAATGTGTCAAATGGGTCTGTACTGTACACAGTGAGGCCATTTAAAAATAGAAAACCAATAAGGTTTTTCTCTGAGTTCTTAAAGTTGATTTGCAAACTTGTCCAATTTATTTAGTTTAGGAAAACGACAAGCCCACATACAGGATCTTAACGTATTTCCGTTCATCTTCCTCTGCTTTACCTTGGATTGCTTAAGAGTAAGATTGCCCGCAGCGCTGAGTCTGCAAAAACAAATGTTCAAAGTTGATTCAATGGAGAGAAAAGAGTTCAAAGGGGGAGATTGTGAGGAAGAGATCAATGAAATCAAAATGAAAGTTTTATCTTCCTCGCTGCCCTCGAAATCACGGCCCTCCGTCCGACACTTATATTAACAACCCAGATTCTCTGCATCAAATCGTCTGGTGAGACTTTTCCAAAAACTGCGAAAACTTGCGAAAAATAGTTTTCCTAATTATAATAATAGCGGAGCTGCTTTTACAATGGATGCGTATGCAGTGGGAATGCTGAAGGGTAAAATTCATCAACTTTATTCCAACTTTCATTTATTTCATCCTGAGCGTTGGTCGTCTTGGGAGTAATAATGCGGGGGGATCGGGATCGAGAGCGGGCGGGAGATAAAGTGACGGAATACTAATTAGAATGGTCCTCGTCCCGTGCTGCTGGTGTGGAGCGGACCCGAGTTTTGTTGCCATTGTTCATTTATAATCGACGTACTCAACTTCTGGTAGTCAAAAAGAGATTTTAAAACAAGCGTTCATTCAAATTTTCTTCTATGGAATGTCCCTCATTGAAACTCAAACTCTGGCGTTTTTAAATGTGTCATTTTATTTGTTGGAAATTTTGATATAAAACAGATGTCTACTTTACATGCACTTAAATTCCTACACCGAGTTACCACTGCTACGGAAAATACGTGTTTTGTTTATATGCATTTGTTAGGAAGGCGCAAATAATTTTTTTACGCTGATTGCCCTCAGGGAGCTACACGTACACGTTCGCTGCCAAATAGAATTTTGCAAAATGAACTATAAAGAATGTGCGTTGTTGTTTGACATGAATACAAATACTGACTGGTAAGTAGTGGAGATTTACCTTGCACTGAATTGTCCACTGATATTCGTATTTGAACTGGAAAAAAGTCAATGACTAGAATTTTGAATTTTTGTACATACGCATGCACGCAGGAATGTAATGTTGGATTGGGAAACACTCGAATCAGAATTGGACAAGAGGACAGAGGAAATCCTGGATTTGGATGGAGACATTTCGCTGGGGGTAATGATGCAGTTATTGGATAACCCACTCCACAGAAATCCGAGCAGTCCGACGACCTACTTTGCCTGGCAGTTTGGTTTGGTTATTGTGAAATTGTGATTTATTTATTTGGATGGTACACTGCGGAGTTACAGATCAGCAACGGTGGAGCAGGGCTAGGGAAATAATGAAGGGTTCATACAATTCGTGAACGATTTTGTAGGACTTCAGGTGATGTAATTAACTTTTAAAGAGATGGCGATATTCTTTTGTGAAAATATAGTTGTAGTCAATCATACATATTTTAACTGCTTGCATTCAACCTGCATTGAATGTTAAACCACTCGACAATCTTTATTATCTCAATCCTTTACAATCTCGACAATCTTGGTAAAACTATTTTGTCCCTGACGAAGAATTCAGCGCGAATTCGAAAGCTTGGAATAAATATTTTGTTTCTACCAATAACCTCCAAACAATCTTTATTACACCCAGCAATTAGTATTACAAAAAATATATTTATTAATCAGCGTCCAAATCACCGTTATACATTTAAATTGCTTTTAAAGTACATAGACCCGACAATAAAATCCAATCCGTCCGGATTTCCCATTGTCATTGCCTACTTGAATAGTCACTTTCACTATACACGAGCTAATCATAAAAACGCAGCTATAATAAATTAACTTAAATGATTAACCCATACGTACTACATATATCCAAAAACCCTTTCACTATCACTGCACAAGCACAAAATCCTCCTCATGAATCAAAACAGGGAATTTGGTCTGATGTTCATTTTTGAATTGAACTTGGTTTGAGTCTGAGTGACTTCCCCCTCCTCCTTTCCCCACGGCCCTCGTCGTCACGGGTGAAAGGAAAATTCGCGAAGCATGTAAAATGAGACTAGCCAATTCATTGCCAACGGAGCAGAAGATAACCGCCCGGGCCGGGCCAGGCGTGGGCCCTCCTCTCCAAAAACGCCAAAAAGGCCGCATTCCCTTCAAATTACATTACATCGCATTACACACATTACATTACATTACGAAGGAGCGACCCTCCATTTTTAACCCTTTCCTTCCTTCCCCTTTCCTCCCCGTAATCTGAATCCCATAAAACCGACACTCCACATTGGCAGCCAGGGACGGGGAAATATTCCCATTCATTCATTCACAAGACGAAACGATCCTTAAGACGCGCACGGACTGGAGTCAAAGACACCCGTCTCGTCCTTCGTCCAAATTATGCAGAAGAGATTCCTTCCCTTAATGTAAACCCAGCCACTCCGGTTTGGAATTCCTTCCGAATTTATTTCTCTGTCTGCGGGCAATTTAGCAAACCTCCGTCCCGTCCCGTGCCTTACGTACTACGCAAACATACGAAATTCACATCTTAAGAAATTCCCTCTGCCCATGACCCTTTGGCTATTTCCCATTTTTAACAAAGGAAAAATTGTGCCTTCGGTGGTCACGTGCGTACTAGCATTTGAAAGAATTCCCCGTCAAAGTCATGCACATACCTCGAGGACTACGACAATATAAAAGGCAAGGTAATATCCCGCCTCCGATGCGGTAGCGTTACCGACGAACGTACATTGAACTCAGTAAGGTTAATCCGCCGATTCCATTCAAATAAATCTGCGAATGGAACACACAAGTACTGGATGGAGTACATTCACTTTTTGCATTGTCCGTCCACAAGGCGTGAGATTCGCGAGTGGGAAGGAAGGGGATCGATTTCAAAGGAGTCAGCCCAGCCCAGGCGGAGGAGCCGACACTTTTTTCCTTCTGGACGGGATTTCCCCACGGCAATCCGGTGGATAAGATTATTCCTCTACTCTCCAAACTGCGGCATTCACATTACTAACCCCTTTGATGTTGAGGATTGCACGTACGTACGTACGTACGCACGTACCACCCATCGATTTAAAACCAAATACCTGGGATTGGAATACACACGAAAGGGGTTAATATATTATTTGAATTTGACCTGGTTTGATCCTTATCACGACGCGTGCAAGTAACATACAATACGTACCGTACCGTGCACGGAGTAGTCTAATGAGAATTCCTCCATGCTGTGCTGGGTTGTGGTGTGGGGTTCGTATAAATAAAAGGGGAAAGTTAGACGCGGAAGAGTCGGGAATTCAGGAAATCAGGGATTTCGACAGCTTGGCGGGCGGGTGCATGTGGCCGTGGCCACTGTATGGGGATTAAAATCCGGTTTTCGCTAGAGGGTTCATGCTGTACTCCTTAATTGCACTCCGACCACGATTCCCATGACTCCGACGCCGAGCACGCGACTCCATCAAAGAAATTTCAAAACTGAAAGGGAAATTAAATTATCCACTATGGTTGATATTTGTGTTGACTCTCCACGGTCTACGGGCTTGGATTTTGTGATTGTAATGTGGGGAAATGAAATGGGCTGAAGTTCACGAAAGATACAACAATGAACACGACAAAATATTAACTTGTTATAATTTGTTTACAATAATGCGAATTCAGGACTAAATACGCGGCAACTAATTTCCATATTTGCTTTTGTGCGACTAGATTACCAACTTGAAATTACTACATCATTCGTTCATACGCGGTGTTAGCGCCTACTTACAGGATATCCCACATGGAAAGGTTATTCATCCNGGATATCCCACATGGAAAGGTTATTCATCCCACTACCACTCAATTAGGTATGTATGTAGTGCACACCCCCAAATAAAATCACACCTGCATTTTTATTGGTGGGAATGGTCTTGCTGTAAGCATTTCGAAATGATGGAATCTCCATTGCCACTGCCATTGTCAGTAGACCCGCCTTGCAGCCTGATTCGTATTATTCTCAGAACAGAATCTGTCCCTAATTATTTTATCACCTTGCCTTGCGACTGGTTGCAATGACATATTTACAGGATGGGATTTGCTAGTGCGGTACGTCCACTGTCACCTGCCACTCATCCATCAATATCAATCATATCGGTTTATCTCTCCCATCCCATTATGTGTCAAGAGTCGGAATTTTAGATTGTGCTGCAATTAAAAACATGTTAGTTCTGAACGGGGTTAATCTCCGCAATTGTGAATCGCGTTATTTGTTGGGGAATTTACAATTAGTGGATCAAAACAATTCAGATCAGAGCGGCTGACTCCTACGCACGGCACGGCACGGCTTTACTTGTCGTAATCTAATCAAAACCCTAATTGATCCTTCTCCTTTAATCAATCAAAACTTTTTTTAATACGAAATTCGTCCTTTTCTCCTTTTGGTTCCAAGCCGCGTCGTTGCCGCACAGTGCCATTTCCCATTTAAGCATAATTAATTATGAAATTACCTGGTTTTCTTCAAGGCGGAAGCCTGTTGACCGTTTTGACAGTCATCGGCGTCGCTGTTGGGATTGGGATGGGCCTGGGCCTAAGGGAGAAGGAAGGAGGATGGTCAGATAGGGAGGTCATGTACCTCAAACTACCAGGTGACATTTTTTTGAGGACACTGGGTGCTCTGATTCTTCCATTGATTGTTTCGTCACTCGTCTCAGCAGTGGGATACGTTGGATTTGGGGTTATCAAAAAAAATCGGGATTCGGGCCCTTGTGTATTATTTGGGAACGACGGCCGGGGCCGCTGTGATGGGTTTAGTTTTGGTAATTACGATCCGACCTGGGAAACAGGCTGCGCCTCTATCGGAGGATTCACTAAAACAATGCGATGGTGGCGGTGGTTCTACATTGGATACGTTGCTGGATTTACTCAGGAATGCTTTTCCACCCAATTTGGTGGGGGCTGCTATTTTTAATGTGAGTTAGTAGTGTGCATGTGTGTTATAAGTAAAAGCGTAATGAATTATTAAATAATTTGAGATGTTTTTTTAATTCCAGTCGAAGACAATCACTATACCAAATGATACTTTACGTGAGTCACATTTTAAGCCTTGCAAATGCATGGGTCATAAATTTTCCATGTGTGTATTGTGCAATTTACATTTTGCAATGCGTTATCTCTACTTCTGCCTGCCCGCGTGAAGGAAAAGCTAATCCGCTTGCGAAATTTTGAGTGTTGTGCTATGCTATCATATCAATGTGTGAGCACAGTACGTAAATTGCAACGATTTTCCGTTTCAAAACTTTCAAACTTGTCTGGGCAATTAATTAGTATATGGGTTCCAAATAATGTGCCGTGTTCACTTCAAATTTTGTAAAATTTCCAGCGTACGACGACCTGGAATTTGAAGTCGTAATGCAAGATGGAACAAACCTGATGGGACTTGTCATATTTGCAATGGTCTTAGGAGTCACATTAGGAAGAATGGGGGAGGCTGGTAAACCCGTTTTGAACTTCTTCACTTGCCTGGGTGATGCAACAATGTTGATTACTTCGAAGGTCGTATGGTAATAGCAGGATTAATGACGGGATTTGAGATTTGGAATAATTCCGGCAATAATGTAATTTCTGCATTGCGTACGTAGGACATCTCCGATAGCTATTTGCTTTCTTGTGGCTGGCCAATTGGTGGGCCAGAAGGACATTGCCAGTGTTTTTGAGAATATCGGCTGGTACGCAGGCGTCGTGCTACTTGGACTCCTCATTCATGCGTTTATTATCCTACCTATTCTGTTTTTCGCACTCACACGGACTTTGCCATTCTCATTCATGCGCTAACATGTTCCAAGCCATTGCCACTGCATTTGGAACTGCGTCCAGGTAAGGAAGGATTCGGCTCCGATTGAACTTTTTTATTTTACAAGTCCGTAGTTCGTAATAATACTAGATCTGTATGCGTCTCTACAAGATACAACAGTATAGCAAATAGTGGTATGCGGGAAAGACAAATAGTTGCAGTCAAACCCCAAATTTTGAGATGTTCAATTTATAGTGTTAATAATTTTCCGCCAGTTCCGCAACCCTTCCAATTACCCTTCGATGTCTGGAAGAAGAGAATAAAGTGGATAAGCGGGTAACTCGATTCGTGATCCCGATTGGTGCGACTGTCAATATGAACGGAACTGCTTTGTATTTACCGGTGGCTGCCATTTTTGTTTCTCAACTCTGTGGACAATCCCTCGGCATTGGTCAACTCATCTCAGTCAGGTAACTGCTGGATTTTGAGAATTAAACTCATATCATTTTGAGGTATTCAGTTTTTGCTAGCACTTTTTGAACGTTTCCTTGTTGGGATTCGAAGATTATCTAATCTTAAGAAATATTTGCGACAGATATTTGTATTCCTTTCAGTTTGATTTCAATTGCAACAAGTATTGGGGCAGCTGGGGTTCCTCAAATCGGTATGGTGTCTTATGGTGACTGTACTCAATACAATAGGTCTACCTGATTCTTTCATCGCATATGTCATGCCGATCGATTGGCTGCTGTAAGTTCATTTTTATTGTTTGTGTAATAAAATATAGATTTGCACGCCGGTAATAATTACAAAAACTGAGTAAATAGTATTAAGAGATTACAAGTTCATCGTGACAGAACATCTTCGGTTTCGCACAATTCTTCAACCATTTTTTTCGAGTAGTGGCCGATTTCACAAATTAAATTGTTTGTACTAATTTTTGCTTGGATATTAGAGAGCGATTCAGGACAGCCGTCAATGTGCTTGGAGACGCAGTGGGTGCAGGGATTGTGGCTCATATGAGTAAAGAGGATTTGGCACGTGTTCCAATGCCGGGAGCCGCCGACGGCGAAGATGACAAGCCGTCGTCATCGGATCTGGATGTAAATAAAAATGAACCTGAAGAAATCCTGACACATCCTCCACCCTATTTTGGAGAGCCTTAGTCGTAGTTTAGTATTCATTCCTGTATCATGTTGTATCCTATTTTAATAAATTGTATCACTTGTTTTCTAACTCAACATAGATTACATGTCCGTTCTTACACTTTGCTGAACTGCTGAGGTGTATATTTACCATAGTAAATTACTTACGAGGGATGTACCCAGGTTGTAACCTCCCGATTTGGCTGAAATTTTGCTCACATGTTACTCTTATATAG